>JARHVA010008431.1:277500-490539 GCA_037957365.1 Torreya grandis
ATCCATTCATAAATAGACTTATCCTTATCCCTAGTCTCTTCCACCTCATTTATTAGTTTTTGACCAATTGTATCTCATAAAAGAATTGATTGTTGTGGAAAAGACATTGTAACTTTAGCAATTATTTCACACAATTTAAAATTTTGTTCTTTAAACTTAGCCTTATCAACCTTATCCTCATTTATCTTCTTGAAAAGAGTGTTAATCAAGGCTTGTGTATCATATTTCAATACCTCTATGATAACTTATCCAAGATATATTTTTGTAACTGTTAAGTCTCCTTCAGTGACTTCACTTTTATTCATACCCTGTGGTGGGACTGATACCTCTACAAATTTCTATCATGTAGGCTCAATTATAAATTTTTAAGTTACCTTGGTTGTCTTAGGATATATCCAAACTTGTTAACATCTAAAAATCAATTTATTCTATATTTATCACTTTTCTAGACTTGGGAGTTATTTGCATTGCCAACTAAGAAGACAAATATGTACTAGTGGAATTGTCTGTATGAATCACCATCCACTGCTGGTTATTACTTACCACTAGTTATTGAAAAGGAATTCATTGGGTCTCTATCACTTTCTTGATCTATTTATATGATTCTTTCTCAAATAGCTTCTCAATTTATATTTTTTTCTCCTTATCAACTTCCTTTACTTTCTTTGATTCTTGCATTTTATCTTTATCTTTATCTGGTTTTAATTCCTTTTCTATATCTTTCACTTTCTCTATCATTACTTACTTCTCTTTTGTTCTCTCTTCTTATTTCTCTACAACTGCCTATGCCTCTATTACCTTATCTTCCCCCTTTTCCAATGATTTTTATACCTTTGTAGCTTCTTAAGACGGGGTCACATTTTTAGTAATTACTTATTATGATTCATTTTCATTGGTGGTTTGATCTTCTGAAGGAGGTGGAGGTGAAGTAGGTGGAGAATATGGAGGAGGAGGTGGAACATCAACTTCCTTCTGAATGGGTTTCTTAAAAGGCTTGATGCCATGAGACTTTGGAGGTGGCATAAGTATTGATGTATCTATGGTAGGTGTAGTATAGGAAGGAATGGTGGGAATATTAGGAGTAATGGTGTCAGTAGAAGATACCAATGGAGGTGTGGAAACAATTGGCTGAATTATCTCTTTATCCTTTACCAAAGAGTATCATTAGCATTTTTATTCAACTTTGGCTTTTTTGGTACTTGGATGCTCTCTCCTTGAATTACCTTCCTTTTCTAGCTTATTATGGTAGTGTCAGACATCAATTACTTCATGAAATATCCCTTGTTGATAATCTATGTGGAAGTCATGGCCAGAACATTTAAATTTCTATTCATAATAGTCTTAACTTGGTTTTTACCAAAATCAATTTCCAAAATTGGGGCATCATCTCCCCCTATAACATGCTAGGCATCATTGGTTACAATTCCATCATCCTCCATATCTTTTATAATTGTAAACAAATCAAAATTATGAATTTGTTACATAGATAACCTAATATTGTTTGTTATGAATAATGTTTACATGGGAAATTTACAATGTGGTAAATTAGAATTTACTATGTGTAAGTTACTATATGGTAACATGGTAAATAACATTTACCATAAGAGGTTAGTGGTTAGAGTATTTATACCCATGACTATTATATGGCTATTTTTTATTAGTCGTCTCTATTTATTATAAGGTTCTTTGGTTATCTATATGGCTATATAATATCCATTGTATTATTTGCATAGTATAAAAATTAATATTATTTATTATTGCTTAGATCTATAACAACCCTATCAATGGTATTAGATCAAAAATATCAATGGGCCTCTTTGATGGAATATTAAAAATAAATTAAGGGATTGTGTTATACTGTGTTTTACCCCAAGTGATGAGAAAGAATTTTATGTGAAGATTTTTTTTTTGTATGTATGTTATAATAGTTTGTTGAAGTGTATTAGAAATAGGTGATTTATAGAAAGAGGTAATTATGGATCACATTGACCTTGAATGCATCAATCTTGGTGTTGAATAGGGAATTCACAGTTGGGTATATTGATATTGAAGACTAGTGCATTGGAGTTTTATCCATTTGACAACCTGTTACATAGAGAAATAAATTAGAAGAATGGCATCTTGATCCATATTAGCTAAATGCTACATGTTCTTTCTCTATCACATGAAATTGCATCCTCCAAATGCTCTCAAACCTTGTGATTAAAAGTTTGTTGTGGTAAATTTATTGTTGAAGATTCTTCCAAGGATATTTTCATTTTACCTAATGAACGTACTATCAATAAAGTTGGTTTTATTCATAGATATGCATACCAATCTTGATTTGGTCTACATCCATTTATATTTATTGTGCAAACATTAGCTTCTTGGCCAAAGTTATTTTTAATACATGCAACTGTCATCCCAATTTTCATGTTCCACGATTTGTTATTCATTGTGTCAATCATCCCTATATAGGGGATCTCAACCATCACCTTCTCCTACACCAACAAAAGTGTAACTAATATAGTGTTTAAGATCTACATCTTTTTTCCAATAAAAGTCATAAGTCACATAGGTGATTAGTTTTATTTTTGTCTATTCATTTGTATTAATACCAAATAGGTATAGTCAGTCAATTTTTTAAATATCCTCTGGCTTTGATATCAATTTATACTAGTTTTTAACATATAGCATGTCTTGAATTAAATTTGTTAAAATTTATGTGATTTGTCAAATTGACTTTATAATCTCTTATTATAGATGACCTAAAAATTTATAGGTCATAGTATATTTATGTTATTTGAGTCAATAGTTTATGTCTTTAATTAAATTTGTAATTATAGGTTTTTAGTTATATTATAAATTTAATTTTTTATAGATTTAAATTATCAAAAATAGAAAAATTTAAAAGATATTTATGCCATATGGCTATAGTTAAAAATCCAAAATGTCAAAATGTAAATAATGAGTCCTGTATGTTTTAGTGAGTTGTCAAGAGTTAAAAGTCTTAAAATATAATAAAATTTGCCTTACAAATACATTTTTGGGTGACCCTGATATCCTAAGTCAAATGTTAGAAATAGCAATCTTTTTGGAGGGAATCTATTACCTTCGAAGCAACTTGAGCTACATCAACAAGTTTGTTGAGTAAGTTGTATGATATACTAGAGGTTGGAGGCTAGACAGAAGAAAGAGGTCTTTTAGCGACCTCTCATTAATCACCAATGATTGGGCTGCATCTATGTTTTGGTGACATGTGTGGTGTGATAATTAATTTTTTTATTTGTATGGTATGCTTTTTTTTTTTTTTAAATGTTCACATTGTGGGAGGGGAACATAGAGAAATGTTTCATTTTCCATTCAGAACCAAACCATGTAAAGTCAAGGAACACTACTAGTGGTAGTGGAAATCTTCTTTACTATGTGAGAATGAGTGGCACAATCGTACATAATGGCTACAAGTAAGAATTTGATTTCTTACAAGGTTAAATGTGACATTCAATGTGTGTTTTCTTTTCATTTATATTTGGTGTGTAGAAGATGTAAAAAAAATCTTAATGTTTTAACTCCTAGTGGAAAACATTATAGAGTGTGTCTCTAAGTTTATTGTAACACTCAGATTTGTAAAGGGTTAGTGATTTATCTAGAAAACTAAATATGTAAAAATGTAGATAAACATTTACTAGTGTACCAGTCTTATGGCTACCTTTCTTCTTTACAAAGATGATCTATCAATGGAATAATGAGTGCATTCTTTTGCATAGTTTTGGTCATGTGCAACAAGACAGTCAACTAGTTGGATGTTTACATGCCTTTATTTAATCCAGATTATGAGGTAATCCCATGCATCATGTTGTAGTAGAATGCGTTATGTTATATCATGTCAACATTAGGGGGGTAAATGTTAGAGATAATGTTTACATGGGAAATTTACAAGGTGGTAAATCAAAATTTACTATGTGTAAGTTACCATATGGTAACATGGTAAATAACATTTACCACAGTAGGTTAGTGGTTAAAGTGGCTATACATATGACTATTATTAGGTTATTTTTTATTAGTCATCCTTATTTATTATGAGGTTGTTTGGTTATCTCTATGGATATTTAATAGCCATTGTGTTATTTTCATAGTATGATAATTAATATTAGTTATTGTTGATTAGATCTATAGTAGCCCTATTATTATCCCTTCTTCTCACATCAAACTCATCCCTACAATTAATCCAAAAGTCCTGAAGTGTATGATTGTGCATATATTCTAAAGAGACTATGACTCTATAATTAAAATTGGCTCTAGCTTGAAAATGTGTTTGGGTGTAATTTTGGTTCATCTCCTTTTGTACATTTTGGCCTTGTAAATGCTTAGATAGTCGTAATGACCAATAAAAATAGGAAAATTGACTGAGTCTTTAACTATAACTCATGCAATTCAACAAGGTACCTACATAACTCCATCAGCTACTCTCTTATGTTCCAAAGCTATATTTAACTTGCAAATGATTTCATATAATAATCCATCATTCACTATTTGATAATGCTTGTAGTACTGAGAAAGAACCAATTGAGGATAATATTTATATATTGGCTCATTTAGTAGCATCCCTTTTGTATTTAGCCTAGAAAAGGCTCCATTTGATGTTATAGCATATACTAGATATGAGGTCATCTTAAAGTCAAAAGTCTATAATACATTACTCAATTGTTGGTCTATGTCACTTATCACCTTGGCCCATTCAATCATTGAATAAATCTTATTGACATCAATGGATCTAATGTACCTATACATCCAAGTTGAAAATCACTTGGAATTATTTTCTCCATTGATTATTTATAACAACTAAGTAATTTCATCTAGTTCCTAACCAAGTCTAACCTTACAATCTACTTTGAAAATCATGAAACTTTCTTAGATTTCATTAGGTAGTTTGTATTCATTATTTTAATGCACTCCACTATCTTATTTTCCCATTTAATTTTTTATTTTTCCATTTTCACATAAAGGATTTTAGATGTTGAAAGGATATTCAAATAATAATTAAAATACTAAACATCTAACCTTATTATTACATTTCCAGAAGTATCTTTGATTGTCCTAGTGAGGAAGTCATAATACTTGGCATATGCTAAGACAAACTCAATAAGTTGAGCTCAGCTTGAGAAAGCTACAACTTTTAGAATCCCACTATCATTCATTGCCAACATGAGTGGATTCTTGAATATAACCTTAGATCTCTCTAACAACTTAGTCATGAATATATGTCCCATATTTGTATCACTTATTTCAGTCAACTTGGAAGTGATACATGATTCAATTAGATACCCATTATACTCATACTTCATCTTTGGCTATTGTGATTTAGCTCTCTTATCTTTTATTTTACCCTTCCTACATGGCCCAAGGATTTTTTCAAGTGATAACTCAAGGACTTCTTCAATTGAGGTTGTTGTTTCTTGTACTTCCACTCTAATTATTTCTTCTTCTGATCCTTCTAACCCTAGAATTTGCTCTAATTAACTTTGTAAAAACTTGATAAGTGATCTTGAAATTTTTGTGATTGCTCTTGTTGGTTTAAAAAAGTTAAATAAATGAGTCAAGTTGTCTCAAAAAATACCTCAAAACCAACTTTAGGTTTTAAGCAGTAGAAAGTCTTAAAAAACCTAAGCAAATCATAATAAGTAATAGGGTATCATAACCCCAAGTTGTTCTAGATTATTTACATGTCTCAATTACTCAAGAATATAGGTAAGTAATAAGTAATAGGCATGGACAACTTTGGGTTTTTCTAAGATTGTGACTTTGGGTTTATCTTGACTAGTTACTTGAGTTTGGGACTCCAAGTAAGTAGTGAGTCATGAGGAATCTGGGTCTCTTGAGAGTAGCTACTTTGGGTTTATTCAGGCAAGTAACTTAGGTTGGGAAACCTAAAGTAGAAGTAATAAGTAATTACAATTTTGGGTTTCACTTAGGTAGTTCTATGGGTTTCTCAAGGTTCTACACTTTGGATTCACTAATGCAAGTAACTTGGATTGAAAAACCCATAGAATTAGAATTAAAGAGTAGTCATGAGTCTAGGCAAGATATAGGTTAAGTAAAACCTAGGTTGGTAAGACACTTTGAGAGTCTTGGGTTTCTTGAGGTGAATAACTTGTGCTTAGGAACTTGATTAAGAAGTAATTAGGAGCATGGGGTTTTCATCTAGTTTCAATAGTTAGGTTTTTAATCTAGGGCTCAATCTTTGAAGTATTATGAGGGGGCTTTTCACATACTAGTATTTTAGGAATTCTTACAATGTTTTTACAACACTACTCAAGCATGTGATAATAAAAAATAGATACGAGAAAAAGGAGAATAGACAATAGATTATTCATGGTGGGAAATAAAAAATTACCAAAGAAAAATGAGAAGAAAATGATCAGGATGGAGGCATAAAAACAAAGTATTAAGATCTAAGTACCTTAAACACAAATGGGTTGTGAAGAGTTGGATCAAAAATCACTCTAAAATATTGAATAACATAACTTAGGGTTCGTATGTGTAGTAACTTGGTCAAATAACTTGAATGCCAGGTGGGAAATGAGGTGGAATTCATTGATATTTATGTTTGCTAATGCATTAATGACATATAGTAGACACATGTGAAGGAGCCAAATAATCCCTTATATTTTTATCAAGTTTATTAGATATATTTACTTAATTTTGATTTTGGGAGATAAACTTCTTCAAAATATTGAATTGGTCTTGACTAGTGAGTGCTTCAGGTTCTTAAACCTCCGTTACTTTTACTTGTGGCTTTGGTTAAGCAAAGTTACTTTGAAAACTGATTTGATTTATATAATGTTGAATGGGTTTTTGAGACTACTTTAATTAGATTTTGATGAAAAGTAAAACTATTTGGTAATTCCAATTTGAACTAGATAGTGTAACACAAGTTTGTGGGATTGATTTTTTTTTTATTTGATAAGTTAAGTAGATTGTAGAACCTGAGTTGTATTGGAAATGAACCCAAGCACTTATCTTTTTTGATCTTTTAGGAAAGATGAGTAACTAGGTTTTTTAGTGATGGCCTTAAGCAGATGTTTTCAAACTTTTGGAGTAATTTTGAAGCAAATACAAAAATAAAGAAATCAAAAATAAAATAATAGTAAAGACTAAGACTTTATTTAAGTTATTGGTTTAACAAGGACAACTAACTCACATAAGACAAAATGTAAAATTTTAAATAGGGGTAACCCAAAATTTCTAAGTGTGAAAATTTAGGGACACCATCTGGCTCTGATTGGGTACATATTTGTTTCTATCAGGAATAAAGAAACAAGGATGAGATCTTAGTATCTTTGGTTTTGAATCTTGTCTATTTGGTATGGAGTCTTTGTAAAAAGTCAATCACAAAAACTACAAAACAAACAAGCAAAGAAAAAATAAAAAAATAACCAAACAAAATAAAGACTAATAATTTTATTTATATACATAAAGGTGTTACCTTTCTGCTCAATTATTATAGAGATTCAAGTGCTGCCCATTCAAAGGTAGTGGCATTTCAATTCCATCCTAATAAGCTAGGATGAAGCTATATCTTCCAACTATGGTTTTTATAGTGAAAGGCCCTTTCCATAGTGAGTTAAAATTTCCATGCTTCCCTTTTTTTTCATTCTATTTATTCCATAGGAGGACCAAGTCACCAAATAAAAACAATATAAAGACTAATAATTTTATTTATATACATAAAGGCGTTACCTTTTTGCTCAATTATTATAGAGATTCAAGTGCTTCCCATTCAAAGATAGTGGCATTTCAATTCCATCTTGATAAGTTATGATGAAGCTATATCTTCCAGCTATGGTTTTTATAGTGAAAGGCCCTTTCCATAGTGAGTTTAAATTTCCATGCTTCCCTTTTTTTCATTCTATTTATTCCATAGGAGGACCAAGTCACCAAATTCAAACTATCTATCTCTAGCCTTCTTATCAAAGATATTCTTCACTTTAATTTGATGATCAATCAACTGGTCAGTAACTTAAATACAAATCTCTTATAGTTTAGTGAGAAACATTATTCTCTTATCAAGTAAATCTTGATAAGTCACATCTTCAATAGATTTGGATAATTTAAAAGTAGGAAAATCTAGTGATTGGTATCTCAACATTTTTTCCATATAACAAGTAAAAAGGTGACATACCAATGGATTTCTTTGGAGTGATCTTGCCAGCCCATAGTGCATCAAATAACTTCTTGTGCTAGGTTTGTTGATTATTATCCACCATCTTATTAATGATGGTCTTCAAATTTTTGTTACTTGATTTAGCTTGACCATTTACCTAAGGATAGTGATTTGAAGAATGAACCAAGTCTATTCCATATGAGTAACAAAAATTAGTTAGTCTTATTGAGGAAAAGTTAGTTGCATTATCTGTTACTATCTTATGTGGGACACCAAACCTTAATACAATGTTATCTTTAATGAAATAACATACAAATTCATAAGTGACATGCTTGATAGTAATGGATTATACTAACTTGTTGTATTAATAAGTTACATTTAAAACATATAAATGTCTAACACTCGAAGAAGGATTTAGCATGCCAATAAAATCTATGTCCCACTGCTAAAATGGTTCACTGATTATAACTAGTTTTAATGACAATGCTAGGAACTTTACACATCACATAAAGTGTTGACAAGCCTGACACTTACCAAACAAATCATAAGTATCTTGGAAAAGGGTAGGCCAAAATTAACTTATTCATAAAATTTTGTGTGACATGACTCTCATTGAAAAATGACCTCGACTTTTTTTGTCATGAAATTGTTGTAGAATTTTTTGTTATTGTTATTTTTCCACAATAAAAAGAAAACATCATCAATTACTTTTTTTTACAAACCATTATCCAAAATGACATAACTCTTTGATTTCATCTTAATGGTACACTTTTCCTTAGGTGTTAGATCAGTTGGACATTCTTCATAAGTCAAGAAGTAAGTAATTTTCCTATACCATTCATCCATAGTACTAACAAAAAGCACCATAAGCAAATCTTCATCTAATTTATCTTGGAGTGAAGTTGCCACTATATTTTTGTTAGCAATTATTTTCTCTATCATCAATTGGCATAATCCTCTTCCTCTTAGTAGCTTCATTGGTTTGATATCAAGATCAAACTCTCACACCTTAGCTACACAAGTGCCTCTCAATAATTTGAGCTCCTACTATGTTAGAAATGTTTTGATTACAGTGTCAGGTACTTAGAATTTAGCATGTGAAGACAAAATGTAGTACCTACAAAAATTTCATCCTTTGACTACAACAAAGGTGTTGTTGAGACCAACATACCCCCATTTTTTTGCTTTTATTGAAAGGGGACCCTTGTGAGTGTTTCAAAACATCTATGTTCTAGATTGAATGTGAAAGGATTGTTCTCTCTTGAATTTTAAAGGAAATTCAATTAAGAACCATATGATCCTTGGTGTATCTAGTTATGATTATGTTTCATGGACTAATTTTGCTAATAATTACCTTTAAGGTGATTAATTACATGTTTCATGGAGAAATTCAGGGTTCCTAAGTAGTAAACCCTAGGGGTTCAAATTCAAACATTCATTGGAAAAATCTAGTGGGAAATTTCATTTCCTTTTGGTTAAAATAACCTAAGTCTAACTTTATATTAAGATTTGGTTATTTTTTTCAACATGACCAAATGTTAATATAAAATCAAGACTTAGACCCTTTTCCCTTTTAAAAGTCAAGAGCCCTTTTGGATTAAATAAGTCTTATTAAGGTTTAAGTGTATTTGTGTTTTCAAACACAAATAACTTTAAAGGTCTAAACCTTAGGCTAGTACTTTATAAATATAAATCCTTAACTTAAAGTTCATTCACTTTTGTAGATCTGATGCTTCTCACTCAATCAAATATTTGTAGATCTGATGCTTCTCACTCAATCAAATATTTTTATCCAATGGTGTGAACTAAAGCTGACACTGAAAGAGAAACCAATCACTGTCAAGCACTCAAATTATGATCTAGTGGTCCTCTCTACCTCAAAATATTTAATCCAATGACGTGCATTGACCCCAAAGTCAAAATAACTCTTGAAATCTCAATGTGTGGCACTTAGTCATTAGATCAAATTAATTCCATTATCTTAAATTTGAAAAGTTTGCTCCCATCATTTGACATCTATGAGGACATATGTGAATTTAATGAACTCATCAAATTTCACCTCAAAAGCCTGATGCATGGTAATCAATCATTAGATTGAATAAATTCCATTTTCTAAAATTTGGCATGTTTACTCCTATCATTTGATGTCTATAAGGACATATTTGACATTACCAAACCCATCAAATTTTACTTGGATAACTTTTCAAAGCCTAAGCAAAAGGGGCATTTATAAAGACCCTTTCAATGAATTCCTTGTATTTTTATGTACAAAAACATAGCATAAAAAGTCTTAACCTAAGTTATTTTATGTTTCTTGATATAAAAGGACTTTAAGAATATCATTATTAAGTCTAAAGTTTATATAGTCATGGAACTGATTAAAAGGTGTGTATCTTGTAGGATCCAATGATAATAGCTCATTCATTGGATTTGATCTAATGGTGTGTCAAGCCTAAATACTTTTCAAAAGGCTCCACGAGCTTGATGAATGGCTAATAAACATCCTAAAAGGCATGTAGTTAATGATTTGAGCCCATCAAAGATCTAATAGTGATTTCTTGCTTGCTAGATTTGATCTAATAGTATGACGAGCCCAAGGAATTTTCAAAGGCCCTACAAGATTGACACGTGGCATAACTAATGAACTTAAGGATCAAAGGACCAATGAAATATAAGGACATAGATTTATATTTTTAGAACAAAATAAAGAAGGATTTTAAAGGCCAATGACTAGTCTCCAACTAGCATTTATGAAATTTACTATAAAAGGCATGGATCCATGCCACATAGCCTCTACATAAGCATGGAAGATCAAAATGAAAGATATCCTAAGATTAAAAATGTATAAGACATGATAATAAGGTCGCATCAAATCTAAGGCATGCATAATATTAAGAGATATAGATTTATACCATTAAAGCTCAAAAACCCTAAGCCCTATATAAACAAGAACCAATAATTCAGTGAAAATTTTAGTGACATTACAAATGTAATTTAGTGTCGTCAATGCTGGTGGCTAAGCAATAGATAAAAATGGAAGTAGAGCTTTATATGACTTCTGATAGTGAAGGAAAGATCTTCAAGGACACAGAGTTAGACCTGATAACCTTGAATGTGCATGGAATCAGGAACTAGTCCAAGTTATTCTTCCTTGTGGAGGAATTGCAACCAATTTCCTAGGAGGAAAAGAGGAATGCCTTTATGAACTAGAGATACAATGACCTAGTCTCAATTTAGCTGGCAAGCCTTTGCCATGTTATAGCCAAACTAGAGGTAATATATTGTATCACCCTCCTTGCTCTCCTTTTCATTGATTATATAATAGATGGAGAATTGATCATTTAAGAGGGAATCAATAATAATGTTACATGCATATCCCTTATTGACTTTGAAACTTATTATAAGCTCCCTTTGCCTCATGTTGATCTCCCATCCTTGAGAGAATGGACAAACACCGAAAACCTAGATTTAGTCCTCATAACTTGGTTAATCCAAGGATCCCATGTTTTTAGGTCCCCTGATGGTGGGATTACTATTATCCAATTTAGGGAGGGAGTTAAGATATCTATGACCTTACTAAATAGAGCCTTTGGTTCCCCTTCCACTACTTATGTGAGCAAGACCTAGGTATCTTATGTCCACTTCATGTTGGAATGAAATTTAACCCCTCCCATAAGAGACCTAATAATATTTTTCTTGGACAAATAATTCACAAACATAAAGATAAGGAACTCCAAGAAATTATTTATGATGTCCTATCTCTTGGATTGACTTATGGACTTTGTTTATTTCTTTGGCATCTAAAATTGGTCCCCTAATGGTAGAACCACTATTTCCCATCATTACACCAAATTTCATATATTCAAATACAAAAACCACATGCAATATATCTACGATGGTGTCTTTCCATCCATTTATAAGGCAATCACTAGTGTCCCTACACCATGACTCCACCCTCAAATTAAAAGACAAGTGGAAACAATAGGGGATGTATGGTTCTATTTAGATTGAATTGTAATAAGGATAGAAGGAATCATGACTCAACCCTACCAATTACCCATTCGTGTCCCTAGTAAACTTGAAAAGTAAGATATAGCTTTTCAAATCATCCAAGGATTTGATGGGGTATGAAATAAAAATAAGAAGGCTCAGGTCCACCACTTTCCACTTGACATTGGTAGGATTATGATTAAAGATTGGAAGTAGTTGAAAATTATGGTGATCCATAGGAATTCTTTTGATTTACAATTGGATGACATTAATATGTGGGGCCCCAATGACAAAGTGGCCAACCACATCCAAGATAAAAAGGTCACAAATACTAAGTACAAACATCAACTAGGTGTGGGAGATGGTATTTACATAAAGGCAAATAAATTTAAAGAAGTCATATCTAGGGTTAAGGGATACAACATTAAATTAGAGCATAGGCTAGTTAGAGACAATAAGCCCTTAGGAGAGATATGGAAACTACATCACTTGGACTATCACTTATTGCCATGATCATCTGGGATTTCTCATCAGGAGCCACATCTTAGAGGATAATCTTCTAAGCCTTAACATGTAGAATTAACAAAGCCACCCTAGGTTGGAAAATATGAGGATATAAAAGGAAATGGTAAAGTTGTGATTGAGGAGCCTAAGATAGAGCATAGACCTGGTGAAGGTCATCAACCCCAAGCATATCTATAGATGCCTTCTTCCCTAGTGGAAATCATTAGCATGATTGCCTTAAAGGTATGATAAATATTGGAAAGTGCCCTTGTTGACATTACAACTACCTATGGTTCTAATAGGGAGGAGGATCCCTTTGATGAAACAAGCAAGGATTTAATTCCACTAGATGGAAGAAAGAGACAAGAAAAATTGGCCTTGGTTCCCCTACCACCTAGAAAGAATCTTAGGTTAACCTTCACTCACCCTACCAATGAAGTTAACCTCTTCAGTGATGAGAATCCTATTTACACACCAACTATTCTTGACTATTTTATTTATGGTAAATTATAGAAAATCCCATCTCTTTCTCCATAATTAGCTTTAACACAAGTTGGAATAGATGGTTAAGACAATATTAAGTCATGGATCTAAGATATTATGAATAGACAAGTAGAGAGAAGGATCCAAATCCTTCACAACAAGAAAAGCTAAGGGATTGACATCCCATGGGCCTCTCAGAGTTCAAATTTAGAAGTTCCTAAGTAGCTATAGTTAAAGAAGTCTGACCCTCCGGTCCACTTTAATCTAGACACATAAACTCTTGCGAGAGTAGTGACAAAGAAGGCTATTATTGGCACTGAGGAGTTCACCTTTCAAAAGGTGGAACTATTTATGGGCTCATCTCGTATTCAAGGGCAAGAAGTAGGAGAAAATCCTATATTTTAGAAGGATGTAGCTAGTTTGGTAATGACACAATAAAAATGACCTTGGCCAAAATCCAAGGAATGAATCAAAGGATCCTCAACTTGGAAAAGGAGAAGCAAGATTTAGAGGATCAGGTCCTACTTTCAATTCCATGGGATGTATTAAAAATGATGAATAAATATTTTTTGGACATATTTGAGAATTTAAAGAGAATCAATCTTAGATTAAGTACTCTAAACTATCAAAATAAGATAACACAAGCCATGATCACCCAATGGTAGGATTCTCAAGCCTAGATGATGGAACTCATCAAGGTGCATAGGATAAAGTAGGTCTTAGACTTAAAGATCATCAAGCTTAGACATTTAGATATCCTTATGGAAATTTTGATGGATAAGCAAGAATATTTGATCACCTAGTGTAGCAATGTTGACAACTTCATAAAGGAAGACAACGACTTGGTAACTAGAATTGAGAAACTTTTGGGGAACCTATTAGACAACCCTTCTTAAACCATTGCTATGGACCTGATCAGTGATGAATAATTTAAGCAGAGACCTTGTGTCTACATTTGAGGTATTAAGAAAAATTAGGGTGATTCTGTTAAGGATAATTAGAAGAACCTTGACATAATTATTCTTATAGGAAAGAAAATTGTAGAAGCATAATGTATCAAGGAACTCATGGCTAAGGCTGATAGTGAATTTGACAAGTTAGCAAATCAAGAATATGATTGTCTAATGAAGCTTGTAGTGGCTTTTGAGATAATTAAATATCAATACACCAAGGGGAAATACTTCCTTAGATAGGGATAATTGAAAGGCCCACCAATGTAATTTTTTAAAAAATATTCTCTTTGTAAAATATACATTAATATTTTAGCATATACTTATTCTTGTCAAGTTTGCATGAAAACCTTTCACATTGTGTCTTTTTATTAAGGACAACTATCCTTATCCTTCATGTGGATAGTTTGAGAAAGTTAACTAGTTAACTACCTATGTTTCTTATAAATAGGTAGGTGGTTACCATTTTTTAGAGAGAGTTTTTGAGAAATTATATACTTGGAACATTTAATATAACTAAGGAATTTTGAAAATATTATATAGAGAGTTTGTTAAATTTCCATGATGTCTCTCAATTGCATATTGTCATCTTGAATTTGAATGATTATCCTTTTTTTGAGTCACATTCTTTGTCTTAGGGTTGTTGATTTATGATAATGCTAGATTAACTGTAAAGATCTCAATTATACTTCATTTTATTTTCTCTACATTTGGATGTGCTTAGGATATTTAGACCACAGTAGTAAATGTTTAAAGTAAACTTGGTTATTACTTATGATTTATATATTTACTCTAAACTTTTCTTGATTTATGATGTAATCTAAGTTCATTTTATTTTATATCATAAATTGGTTCGTGTGTTTTAAAAATAATTAGAATTTTGTCATAATATTTGAGATAAAAACTTATAATCATGTTTCCTTTCTACCTTACCATTCTCTTTTCTTATTTTTATCAAGACTCACTTTAGCTTAAAAATCATTGTTAATATTCATTTAAATTAGTCCAAAAATCATCAAATTCCTAAAGATCCAAATATTTAAACCTTGTTGGCTCCCAACCACCAAATTAAACAAATATTGTGGATAGTTATCATACTTTTCTTATATTTCATAATAGACATCACCAAATTATCACAAATTATAACTCATGCCTTGGATTTTTAAAATCCTAAAATGAGAAGTGTTGAGCAACACTAAAGAGCCCCTGTGGTATATTTTGAGGCACCAATAGGCATTTTTCTCCATCTATAAATACTTCAATTCAAAGCTTTTCAAGGGCTGGTTCATGAAAGCTATTATGGATTCAATAGCCTCATAATTCTTTTTTAAGAGTATGGATAACAGTGTGCTCAGAAGAATAAAAATAAAGAATGAATTCTTTACTAAAATCTAGGGAAACCATAATTGGAGCTTCAACTATATATGTTTTAATTCTTTGAAATGCCAACTTACCTTCAACATTCCATTTGAAGTCTTGCTTATTTTTCATCATATCAAAAATATGTTTAGTCAACTCAGTAAAATAAAGAATGAACCTTTTGATAAAATTGACCCTACCAAAGAATAAATGCACTCCTTTTGTTGGACATAAGCATAGGTAAACTTTGAATAGCTTTGACTCATTCTAGATAAATCTTTGTCACCTCCTTTGAGACTATATGACCAAGGATTTTTACTTTAGTTACAGTAAATATTGATTTCTTAGGATTCAAATAAATCCCACGTCTCCTACACTAGATGAGTACTTCTTCTAGATCAACCAAGTGATTACCTCTCTTTTTAGACAAGACTATCAAGTCATCAAGGTATAATACTATACTCTTGTTCTTAAATTATGTAAATTATAGATCCATTTCTCATTAAAAATTTTCTCCAACATTGATAAGCCCAAAAGGCATCTTTTAATAAGCAAACATTCCCCATGGCATCATGTAATTATTTTTGTATTGATCTTCTTCCACCACTTTTATCTGATTATATCCTAAAAATCCATCTAACATGGATAACATCTTTGAGCTTGTAACTACTTACAAGGTGTGATCCATAATAGGCAATGGGTAGTTATCTTTTAGATAAGCTTGATTTAGATTGTAGAAATCAACACATAGGTGTATTTCTTTGTTTTTATTTCTCACTTGGACAATATTAAATAACCATTATAAATGGTGAATTGGATATATTATCTCAACATAAAGAATCTTTTATATTTTAGCATAGATAGTACTTGAGATAGTTGGGTTATGGTGGCATAGATTTTAATTGAAAGGATTTACTTCTGGCTGAAGTGGAATATAGTGTTGTCCTTCATCTAGCTAGAAGGTATTTAAGTCTTTGTAAGACCAAGAAAACACATAAATGTATCTTTTGAGAAGATTAATGAATGATTTCTTTTCTTCTTAATAGAAACATTTATTGATGTTTACCATCTTAGTCTCTTATTTTCTTCCTAGATTAATTTATTGTACTTTCAAAGAAGAACTGTCACCATATTCTTTCATTTTCTTCAGAAACTAATCATGTTTGTCAAATATTTATTTTAAAGAAACTAACCCTTTAAGGATTTTATTTTTATTCAATTTAATTATATATTGACTATTAGTAAGCTTAGGGTTAGTGATACCTATTGTCATCTAGCATGGAAATGAACTACTTCCTTCAAAGTACAGTTCTTCAAAGTTATCTTACTACCCAAGGAATGTAACTATTTTATTATCATCAATGAAAACTTGCAATTGGTTGAAAATATTAGGGACCTTTAAATGGTAAAACATTTTTATTTTATAGTTACCTTCTCAAAAAAGTATAGGCTACTAATCTAGCCTAAGTAGAGATGCAGTAACTACAAGTGAATTAGCTCTAGAGTTTTAATCATGAGGAACTAAGTTGACTGAGAAGGTCACAAAATAAAGTGTTTCACTCAAAACTCTATCATGGTAGTGCCTCAACTTTTCTTTCTTCACTTTATATTTTCCATGGATTTCTCTTATTATTAACTCAACATCAGTTTGTGATTTTATGAGTCTTACTCATTTTTTCTTTGCCTATTCAAGTCCTAATATAAGTGCCTCATATTATATTGTGTTGTTAGTATTTTCAAACATGATTGTATAGGAATGATGGAATATTTTACCATCATGTGATATCAATACCACCCTAACAACTAAACCAAGAAAACTATAGCTATCATTAAACTCTAAAGTTAATATCTTATTTATTTTTCTACTACTTCCTCTAGTCCTTGTACCTCTTTACCTAATTCAAGGTAGTAAACTCCATGGTCTAATTATTTAAAAAGAATCTATGACCTTGGATCATCAAACTTTGAAAATGTATACTTACACTTCTTTCTTGTTTAATTATTAGATTTACTCCTTCGATTAGAATGTGAGCACATGACCAATCCATCTTGACTTATCCATCCAGATCCTTGAAAAAATTTCTACTCAGAAACATTCCATAAGAGAGGAATATATGTAGATATAATTATCATTTTGAGTCTTTTATTTGAGAAAACCACCAAAATAGCTTGAGCATCTTTGATTTGTCCAATCAAGGGAACTTGTTTTTTGATTGAGTAGCATCTACCTATCATCTTATTCAAAGTGATGCCAAGAGAATTAGCAATTTAGCTAGCATGAAATTATCCAAGGCTCTAGTGTCTAGAATATAATTGCTCAACTTAAACCCATTAATCAAAATAGACACATAGAATGTTTCTATCCTTTAAAATGTGGAAGTAGACATGGGAAAAGTAGTTGTAGCATTTTTTTGGGAAGGAAAATATTTGGGAGTAGGCAAGATACCCTTAGAGGTATCATCTAAATTATTTGACCCTTTACTTTGAACATACTTGACTAATCTATTCAACTGATTTGGATAAGACCTCAAGTATTCAACTCTTGACATTTGAATTTTGGTTTTATTTATGTGATCAATTATGTCAAAATAGGGGATGGATGTAGTTAGAGTAGGATTAGCTTCATTGGTACGAGTTACTACCTTATGATTTTGAGAAGAAAAACATACATAGTTGTCTTTTAGATCTAAAGAAGAAGGTAGAGGACTACCCCTTTTAAGAATGCTTGCATCCGATCTAAGATCTCCTTTATTTTTCTCTTTGAAATGTTTTTTAATAGCTTGTTAAATTTTTAACCTTTTAAACACTATAAAATAGTGATTATGATCTTCTTTAAACACTTCTTCATAGTCACTTTCTAATTGATATTCAAGATATCCTATGTTGGAGTTGTTAGTAGGATCTATAAAGCCATCTCCATCAACAAGAATTTGATGAGTATCATCAATCATCTGATCTTCTTTATTCATCTCAAGGTGATTTTTGGGAGCATATTCAATTGCCAATCTTTGTGTAGGGCCAACAATGTAGTTCTTATTTTTATTATTAAAATTCTATGCAGGTGCATTCCTAGAAGGGATAACATGAGTACCTTGAGAAATTTTTCTTTTGACTTGTAGGAAGTCATTAGCCAACTTATGTAATAGGGGATCAATATTCTATGATGTGATTTAATTAGAAGAGTCACCCTTATAATTTGTTTTCTTGATCTTTCTAGCCATTATCAAGTCATTTTCAACCTCTATAGCAAGATTTTGAGCTACTACTAGATCAGTCAGACATGTTTAACATAGGTAATAGCTAACCTCTAGTAATTAGGCATTGATGAAAAAATATTTCTGATTATCTCCAGTGGGTAGGGAAAATTAAATAATTTTGTAGAGTAATCTATTAAAATTAGAAATGAAATCTTGTATGTGCTCATGTGGTTCTTTTTTGAGTTGAGTGAGTTGGGTAAGCAATATATGTCAATCTTCTATAGCTTTGAATCTCTTTTAAAACTATTCACACATGGTGGCCTAATTAACTATAGTGTGAGGAGCCAAATGGTATAATAATTCTATATCTAAATCATGCAAGGTTTCAATAAAGATTCTGACTGAGACATCTTCATGTTTAATGCCAATTACTCCACAAAATACAAAGAAAGTAGCCAAGTGCTCCTCTAGATATTATTTTCCATCACCTATGAAATTTGTAAAATTATTTCTTGACCCCTTTGGCAAGTCATGGAGAGGAGTGAAATTGATAGGACTAATCACATCCCCCCAAGGGATGGGAAGTGGTTGTACCATTATTCTAGGAATAAGGAATTAAGGATTGGTAGATTGAATTATTCCTAAGGAATTAAGTTGTAGCTTATTCATAGGGGTTTGTACTCATCTCATAGGTGAGAGATTGGATATTCATGTTCTATATTGAATAGGAAATATGAAATTAAATTTCTCTTAGAATTCAAAGAAATCATATGTTTGTACTTGAGCTCTCCTTGCTCTAATAAAAGGTCAATTTGAAAGTTTCAAATGTAAAAGTTCTAATAATTACTTAAGTAATTTGGTTTTATAGGAAAATACTTAAACATAAATTAATTGACATGCAATGAGCTCAAGATAAACAAGACATTAAATAAATTGTAGCCTTTGAACATGCAGTAATTTAATAAAAAGTGGTGTGTCTAGTTTTAGAAAGTGGATTTAACTTCAGCAAAGACATGCTTTACTCAAAGGTGCGTAGATTACTCTGCATGCAGCATTTTAGATGAATGGTTTGAAAATTATGGAAATTTTATAAAACTAAACCTTAACTGCACCTATCTCAACTTAGAGAAGTAATTTATTTTTGGATTATGGGAGTTTATTTCTTCATTTCCCAATAGATTCACTAGATACTAATGGCTAGATATTTTTTAGGCTAACAAAAGTACCTAGGTAGTCATGGGATTAAATCTACTTCATTTAATGGTGAAGCTCCCATATGATTATGTATATTTAATTCAAATTATCTACATCTCTCAGTTATTCACATTATACAGGTTATCTTCTTTCTGGGGTGTTACTTTAATCATAGAGGTCATGAACCATAACAAGGTGATTTTTCACAAAGTAAGCAACTATTTTAGAGAGTGTGTAAAGAAATTTTTGAGAAATTGAGAATGAAAGACTAGAATTTGTCAGAAGAGAAAATTTGTACTTCATAATAAGTAGTTTTATAGATCTTATTGAATCTATAAAAGTAAATAAATGTTCAAAGGAAGGTAATATTTTTAGCAAATGACTAAGAAAGACTGTAATTCACATTTAGATTTAAATATAACATAAATTTTACCATTTTAATCTTCACAAAACCACTATATGATCTTTAGAGACGTAAATTTCCATAGAAAACAACTTCTTTCTGATTCATTTTAAACCAATCTCCTAAAAAATAAAAACTTAGAAATCTAAACATAAAGTTTTAGATTATTTAAATTCTCTTTCTTAAATTACAATTGTTATGAAAAAATTACCATCCCCAAAGTACATAGGTCTGCAATTATATTTATACAAAAAGAGTTGTCAAAATCAAATAGGAAACAACTCCTCTAAAATCCATATGTTATGCTAAAAATAGGAACTGTTGAGAGGCATCTTCCTCAAATTTCTTCTATGTGACAGGCAACAACTAGTGACATGTAGTGCTTCTTGGTCTCATTTTTTAGATTCAAGACAACTACTTTACATGCTAAGCAATGTTCAGTCAAGTAATTTGATTTTACAAAATGACTTCAAGTAATAGCATTTAACAAAGTTACTTGAGTCTTACAATTTTATAAAGTAATATAGCTTGGCAAGTAAATCCACTAAATGAATTTACTTAAAGTACTTACTCCTAAAAAAGTTACTTTATAAATAGAATGGAAAAAAATAGAAAGAATAAATTACCAAGAAGAATAGTAACAATAATTTTTCCACATCATAAACTTTTGATCTACACTTCTCTTTGTATTTGATATTTTTGAGACATCATCAACTATATTTTTGCATCATCTAGTTTAACAAGTGATTGCTTTTCAATCTTGAATCTTAGCATTTCTCTTTCCAACATCTTACTATGATCTTTCATCTTTTCAATTCTTGGTTCAAGCCTCTTGACTTCATGTTGACCTTTGATTAACTTCTTTATAGATTTAGCTATGAAAGGGGTTATGGCCTTTTCCATTATTTGATTAAACTACTTATATAACTATCTAGATGTCCTTGGAGTGTTATCAGACTAAATGTTAGTGAGACCAAAGAAACAATCTTCTAGATTCACCTTTTCATTGTGAGCTTCTTCTTCTAAAGTTCTCATTTCTTCACGCATTGCCTCAAGAATATGCATGCAAAAAAATAGGACATATTCTTCTTGTTTTACCTTATTTATTGATATTTTAGAGACATTTTATCTTCGATAAAAAAATTCTCACTCAAAGTACTTATTCTTTGTAGTTTCTCTTGATGTAAATTAGAAATTCCATTCTCAATCTCTATCTCCTTCATTATTTCCTTTATCTTTACTATTTTATTTACAATATTAGCATGAATACCTAAGAATTTAGTAAAGAGCTTCTAGGTAGTTTGATGCATCTTCTCCATCTATTCATCAACAACTTTAGCCTTATCCCTAGTCTCATCCACCTAAGTTATTACTTACTAGCAAATTGAATATTCTAAATAAATTTATTGTTGTGGAATAGACCTTGCAACTTAAGTAATTATTTCACATAATTTGGAATTTTCTTCTTTCAACTTGGCCTTAGAAACCTTCTCCTCATCAACGTTCTTGAATATAATGTCAATCAAGGTCTATGTATCCTTTTTCAAGCCCTCTATGGTAACTTCTCCAAGATATATATTTGTAATTATTAAGTCACCTTCAGTGACTTCATTTTTATTCATGCCCTTTAAAGGGATTGATACCTCTACAAATTTATATGCTATAGGATCAATTATCAAATTTTAAGTTACCTTAGTGGTAATAGGATTCTTTCCTTTTCTATCCAAACTTATTAATATCTACAAATAATTTTTTATTATAGATTTATCACTTCTCTAGAATCATGGGTTATTTGCATTTCCATTCAAGAAGAGAAATTTGTACTAGTGGGTGTGTCTCTATGAATCTCCATCTATTTTTGGTTAATCCTTACCACTAGTTCTTGAGAATGAATTCTTTGGGTCTCTGTCACTTTCTTTATCTCTTTCTCTATCTCTTTATTAACTTGTTTTAAAATTTATACTTCTTTCTCCTTATAAACTTTATTTCCTTTCTCTACTTGCATTTTATCTTTATATTTTTTTGGTTCTAATTCATTTTCTCTCTCTTTCACTTTCTCTATCCCTATTTCCTTCACTTTTGTTCTCTCTACTTCTTTCTTTGCAACTACCTCTACTTCTATTACCTTATCTTCCCCCTTTTCTAATGCTTTTTCTACCTATATATCCTCCTTATCAGGTTCAACTACTTCCTTTTACTTTTCTTGTGGTACTTCTTGAGATGTGGTCACTTATTTAGCAGTTACTTATTCTAGCTCATTTTCAGTGGTTGGTTGATCTTTTGAAGGAGGCAGAGGTGGAGAAATACATGGAAAATTTAGAGGAGGAGGAAGAGGAGGAACATAAATTTCCTTTTTAATGAGTTTTTTAGAAGTTTTGATGCCATGAGACTTTGGAGGTGGCTTAAGTATCACTAGATCTATGGTAGGTATAGTAGAAGGAATGGTGGGAATAACAAGAGTAGTGGTGTCAGTATAAGAGACCAATGGAGTTGTGGAAATAACTATTTTAATTATCTCTTTATCCATTACCATATATTAAGTATTATCAACACTTTTATTTAACTTCAACTTCTTTGGTACTTGGCTACTCTTTCCTTAAATTACCTTCATTTTTTGGCTTATTCTAAAAGTGTCAAACATCAATTAATTCATGACATATCCATTGTTGAGAATCCATATGGAAGTCATGGCCATAAAATTTGAATTTATTTCTATAATAGTCTTAACTTGGTTTTTAATGAAACTAATTTTTAGAATTGGGGCATTGTCTCCCCCTATTGAATGGTAAGCATTACTAGTTACAATTCCATCATCTTTCATGTCTTTTGAAATTGTATCCAAATAAAAAGTATGAATATATTGCATAGTTAACTTACTATTGTCCCTTCTTCTCACATAAATCTCATCTGTGTAATCAATCCAAAAGTCCTCAAATGTAGGAATGTGCATATATTCAAGAGAAAGTATATTATGAGCTATGCTTTTGTAATGAAAATTGGATCTAGCTTCAAAATGTATTTGAGTGTAATTGTGGTAAATATCCATTTAACATTTTTGGCCTTGTAAATGCTTAGACAATGGTAATGACCAATAACAATAGGAAAATTTATGTCAAGATGGTGAGCCTTTGACTATAAGTCATGTAATTCAACAAGCTACCTACACAAATCCATAACAATCCACTTGTCGCTAGGGTATCTTGGTAATTTTATTGGTGTTCCTAAGAAACCACCAAATCTAATTTATGTGAATTTGAGGAACTGAATGAAAATGCATCTCAAATGGGAAACTTCATTCCATGCTACATTAGATACTCTCTTATGTTCTAGAGGTACATTTAACTTACAAATGATTTCATATAATAATAGATCATTCACTATATTATAATGCTTGTAGTACTTAGAAATAACCAATTGAGGATTATGTGTGTGTGTGTGTGTGTGTGTGTGTGTGTGTGTGTGTGTGTGTGTGTGTGTGTGTTTGCTCAATTGATAGCACCCCTTTTGTATTTAGCCTATAAAAGGATATATTATGTTGTAGCATATACTAGATATGAGGTCATCTTAAATTCAAAAGTCTATAATACATTACTTAATTATTGGTCCATGTTGTCACTTATCATTCTAGCCCATTCAATCATTTAGAAATTCCTATTGACATCAATGTCTCTAATATACAAATACATCCAATTTGAAAATCACTTAGCATTATTTTCTCCATTTATTCTACATAACAACTGAGTAATGTCATCTACTTCCTAAATCATGTCTGACCTTATAATCTACTTTGGAAATCTTGATGCTTGCTTAGCTTTCTTCAAGTAGTTTGTGTTCATTATTTTAATGCACTCCACTATATTTTTTTCCCATTACCTTTTAGATTTTTCCATTATCATATCTAGGATTTTAGATGTTATGGGGATATTCAAATAGAGTTGAAATATTAAACATATAACCTTATTACTACATTGCCCAGAGTATCCTTGATTGTCCTAGTGAGGGATTTATAGTACTTGGAACATGATAAGACAAACTCAATAAGTTGAGCTAAGCTTGGGAAAGTTTCAGCTTGAAAAATCCCACTATTAGTCATTGCCTACATGAGTGGAGTCTTGAATATAACCTTGGATATCTCTAACAACTTAGTCACATATACATGTCTCATATCTATATCACTTATTTTAGTCAACTTGAAAGTGATACATGATTAAATAGGATTCCCCTTATACTCATAATTCATCTTTGGCTATTATTATTTGGCTCTTTTAGCTTTTGTTCTACCCTTCCTACATGGCCTAGGGATTTCTTCAAGTGATAAATCAATGACTTCTTCAATTAAGGTTGCTTTTTCTTGTACTTCTGCTCCTATTATTTCTTCCTTTAATCCTTTTGACCCTAACATTTTATCTAGTTAACTCTAGAAAAACTTGATAAGTACTCTTGAAAGTTTTATGATTGTTCTTACTGATTTATAAAAAGTTTAATAAATGAGTCAAGTTGTTGTCTCAAACAATACCTCTAAACCAACTTTAGGTTTCAAATAGTAGAAAATCTTAAAAACCCCAAGTAACTCATAATAATCAATATGGTATCACAAACCCATGTTGGTTTAGATGATATGCAAGTCTAAATCACTCAAGAATCCTAGTAAGTAATAAGTAATAGGCATAAACAACTTTAGGTTTGTCTTAGCTTGTGACTTCGAGTTTATCCTGACTAGTTACATGAGTTTGGGACACCAAGTAAGTAGTGAGTCATGAATAATATGGGTCTCTTAATAACATCTACTTTAGGTTTTTTTAGGTAAGTAACTTGGGTTGGGAAACCCAAAGTATAAGTAATAAGTAATTGTAATTTTGGCTTACACTCAGGTAGTTCTATGGGTTTCTCAAGGTTTCAGACTTTGGATTCACTAATGAAAACAACTTGGGTTAAAAAAACCTGCATAAGTAAAAGTAATGAGTAGTTGTGTGTCTAGGAAAGTAATAGGTTAAGAAAAAATTATGTTGGTACGACACTTTGAGAGTCTCAATTTTATTGAGGTGAGTAACTTGTGCTCAGAAACCTAAGTAAGCAATAATGCAGAGTTTTTCATCTAGTTTCAATAGTTAGGTTTTTAATCTAGGGATCAATCTTTGTAGTATTATGAGGGGGTTTTTCACACATTTAGTGTTTTATTAATTCTTACAAGGTTTTTATAACACTACTCCAGCATGTAAAAATAACAACTAAATGCAAGTAAAATGAGCATAGATAGTAGAATCTTCATGGCAATGAATGAAAAATTACCAAAGAAAAATGGGAAGAAAATGCTCAGGATGGAAGCATAAAAATAAAGTAATTAGAATGAAAAGCCTTAAACATAAATGGGTCATGGAGAGTTAGATTAAAAATCAATACAAAAGATTGAATAACGTAGCTCAGTATTTGTGGGTTTGGCAGCTTGGTCAAACAATTTGAATGCTAGGTGGGAAATGAGGTAGAATTCATTGATATTTATATTTTCCAATGTATTAAAGGCATATAGTGGATATGTGTGAAGGAGTAAAATAATCCCTTTGATTTTTATTAGGTTCTTCAGACTGCTTTACTTAATTTTGCTTTTGGGATTTAAGCATCTTCATAATCCGGAGTTGCTTTTGACTAGTAAGTACTTTGGGTTCATAAACCTCCATTACTTTTACTGGATTTGGGTAAGTAAAGTTACTTTGAAAATTTTCTTTTCTTTATGTAGTGTTTGATGGGTTCTTGGAACTACTTTACTTAGTTTTTGATGTGAAGTAAAGTTATTTGGTAATTCTAGTTTGAACTAGATTGTGCAACTCAATCTTTCAAGATTACTTTCTTCTTGTTTAATAAGTTAAGTATATTAGAGAACCTAAGATGTATTGGAAGTGAACCCAAGCACTTAGCTTTTTTAATATTATGAGAAAGATGAGAAATGGGTTTTTTAGTGATGGCCTTAGATAGATGTTTTCAACCTTTTGGAGTAATTTTAAAGTAATTGGGAAAAGAAAGCAATAAAAAACAAAAAACTACTAAGGACTATGAATTTATTCAAAGGATTAGTTTAACAAGGACAAATGACTCACATAAGACAAAATTCAAAATTTTAAATAGGGGTAACCCAAAATTTCTAAGTGTGAAATTTGGGGACATCAGTCTCTAGTGTAGACACTAAATATACACACACCATGATTTTGAATGTTGAAATACCCCCTACACTACAATAGGACCCCCTCAGGACCAACATCACCTTATAACCCTAATTAGCCTAGCTCTCAGTCAGTTTAACTTAATTGGCTCAACCTCTCCTTCTAGCACTTCTTACGCTTCACACTTGACCATTGATGGTCAAACTATACTACCCTAACTAAAAGCATGTAAATTACCCACCTTGATTTTCTAAAAATATCTCATCTAATTCCAATTTTGAACCATTCATGGATGAGTTAAATTTATAAGGCCTAGTTCATGTGATATTGCAACTCTCTTTCCTTGCCTATAAGAGAAGAGCAAAGAAGTGAAAATCCATCTACAAACATCCAAAAACATCTATAAATTAGTAATTGTTATCAAGAGTTTATGCATCCAAGAATTTCTCTTTTTTAGTTAAATCACCATCAACAATCCAACAATCCTATAATCATATTAGAGAGTTAATTTTCCCTTGCCTCTCTACCAATACTTCAAGTATTGTTACTCTATTAGAATCAAGCTAGATTTTATCAATAGACCAACAATCTCAACCATCCACCTAATCGACATTTTGTAAGACAAGTACTTAATTTTTAGCATGCATATACTTTATTTCCATTTTTCAATCAACCCAAGTCTTACACATCTCCTAGAATCCATCTTTTGGATCTCATAAATTAGTAATTTATCAACCCAAATCCAGACACAATAACCATTAAAATTTGTCTCAACTACTAATGGTCTACCTAACCACTAATGGCCAGATTAACTACTAATGATTACCTTAATAATTGGTGGTCATCCCACCTACTAATGGTTACTGTGGTACCAAAAATTAGCAAGCTAATTTCACCTACCTACACCTAATCAACCCTAATTTTCTATGTTCTTGCATGTTCATTGACCCATTTTTTATTTTTTAAAGCGTAACCCAACCCTCTAGCACTTGTATTAATTAGTTTATCATTAATTTAATAATTTATAGCATATTTATTAATAAGGTATTCTTGTATTCAATTTTAGTACCTTTGGTTTATTGATGTAAGTACTTTACTTTCTATTTATAAACTTAATTATTTAAAATGTGTGGATTGACATCCCTTGAGGAAGTCCTTTCTTCTGGGATCTAGTTATCACTAGGAAATACACCCAAATATTTGTCTAAAAAACAAGTTTGATTTTTTTTTTATTATATGTAGGTCATCTTCCCAATCCAAAGAGGTGCTCTTCATAATCTTATGATTCAACATGCGTACTATCAATTGGGGTTTTCAACCATACCCATATTTAGTTTCTCTTTCCAATAATAAGTAAGAAATTCATAAAAATATTTAGTTAGTCAAATTCCCCTTTTTCCCCTACAAAACTAATTCTACACAAATATATTTTCAAAATCAATTCTAGAGAGGTAAAATTACAACTAGCAGGATAAAACTGCAACTGAGCAATCCAGGATATTGTATGTAGTTAGCTTTCAATAATCATGTGATCAGTCAAAACTACTTGTGGTTAGTCAAAATAATTACTATTAATAAAAATTTCAGATGTCAAGAAGCAATTTTACAATTTACAAGGAAAATAATAGACTTTAAACATGCTTTAAAAAAATGTTATATATGCCCAAAGAGATGTTATTGTAGGTTTGATGTTAAATCAAGAAAAATTAGAAAAATGGTGTCTTTTGGCCTATTTTATGGATCCAAATTCCTTATTTTACATCCGTTGTCATGATTGGAATCCATCCATGGTGGAATTTTTCCTATTATAAAGCAAAAACTTAATTTCTCTCTCTTAAGCCTTTTGCACAAGGAAGGACTCAAGTGAACAAAGCACTAAATGATACATATAAGTTTTACAAAGGCTTTACTAATGATCCTCCTTCCCTTCCATGCCACTCTCAAGTTGGAAGAAGTCATGGAGTAGTTGGAAGAAATTTTCAAGGTTGGAAAAGGTCTCAAGAACTCCAAAAATGATTTCTTTCCTTCCAATGCCTAGGGTGTGGAAGAAGTCAAACAAGCATTAAAAGAGCTCTAACAGCCCAAGGAAGGTGATAATACTTCATTAAAGGTATGTATAAGGTTTATAATGAATACTTTAGTTTGAATTGATGACCTAATCTCAAGGATCAAGGCCTATTTTCAAGGAAAACTCTTCTTGACCAAGAATGGAGGGTGTTTAACCAAAGATCTAGGAAGTTATATTGGTCAAGGATCAAGAATAAATTCTCAAAAATCTTTTAAAATCTCCAAGAAAGCCTTACTAAAACTCTAATCCATTTATCCAAGGATGGAGGAGAGATTAATCATGAGATTCTACATTGGGAATTGAAAAGGACTTAGTAAAGGTCATATTTCCTAATTTTTGGATCTCTCCTCTCTCTCTCTCTCTCTCTCTCTCTCTCTCTCTCTCCTCTCTCTCTCTCTCTCTCTCTCTCTCTCTCTCTCTCTCTCTCTCTCTCTCTCTCTCTCTCTCTCTCTCTCTCTCTCTCTCTCTCTCTCTCTCTCTCTCTCTCTCTCTCTCTCCATTCCCATTTTGTTATATATTCAAGCCTTAATGCCTTTATTTGTATCCGTCTCCTAGGTATGAAGAAACTCTACCTAGTTTTGTACTTGGTGAAACTATTATATTGAAGAATACACTATTTCATCTCTTTCATGATGATATATAATATGTTTACACTTGTTTATATTTTCATATGTGATGGATTTCCCTCCCTTGTAGTTCCATGTTCACCTAGATAAAAATAAGGTGTCCTGTGCAGGTTATGTGGTGTGTAGAAGTATTGGTGATGGGGTTTGAAGTGTGATTTGACTTGTAAGAGTATCATAGTAGACCTTATTTTCATGACTTTTTAACTCTAGTTACCTCATAAAATCTCCACATGAAACATTTTTTCATAAGAACTCATGAAGATGGTTGTTTAGTTTCTTTTTTAGTCTATTAGTGTTGTTAGGAGTTCATTTTGAGTGGATAATAAGTATTATTTCATCACCACCTCTTAGAGAATATTTATTTTATGTAATTTTATCCATTTTCACCCAAAAAATAATAGGTCTTAGTGAACTGAGCTAAATAGATGCACCAAAGGAGATAGCCCCATAATCTTGAGGTCTAGTCTAGTTATCAAGTCACCCACAACCTTTAGGCCATTTCCATGTTAATCCAAGTTTGAATAATAATTGAACACTCTACTTCACAAGGTGAAACTTGGGTTGTTAACAATATGACATGCTTTATGGGATGATATTCAACCATTGAGCACTTATTTACAACCTTAAAGTCATCTTGAATAGATTTAAACAATTGGGAAAGGATTTGTAGTTAGATTTCATACTATAAGGCATCACAAGTTAGCATATTAGGGGTAAAATTAGTTATTTTTCATGTTTTACATTGTTATTCATGTGCCTAATCATGATTTATGACTACCTATGGGGAAAATTAATATCATTCACCTCATTATCAACAAGCCTATGACCCCTATCAACCTTATGCTAACCCTTATTATCACTATATTGAACCTCCTTATTCCCAATATTATAAACATCATTGTGAATCTCCTCTACCTCCTTGGTATTCCTCTTATCCTACTATCCAATCATGGAACCAACTTGTTATTCTTTATAGTTATCCTGCACCAAGTAATTATGATTTGATATTTAAGATTGAGAAGCTAAGGGAAGAAATAAATAGGTTGAAGGAATGTCTTAGGAAGTAGAAAGAGATTGAATGCCAAACCCTTCCATCATCAAAACATCTTTACAAACCAAGAGAAACTAGTCAAGTTAATAACTTCATCTCCTTTTCTTCCCTTTATGATCATTGGAGATTTCTTAGATTATAATTGATTATTTGAAGATAGGGAAAGAAATCCAATTATCCCTAAGCTAGTGGTTGATAGTTTAAATTTGGTATATGATCTTACTTCCAACTTTTAATTATAATGGACTAGAACAAGTAAAAGGATATTTGGCCTCATCAAAAACCTACCACTCAACCTTCATATCTACTCCATGTTTTCAATTTCACAATACATTATTGGTACAACCTTGTCACCTCCTTTTGACTTATGTTTATCTAGTGACATTATAGCTAAGTATGGGGGTTGATTTTCCTTTTACTTTTTTTATATGGTATGCAAGCTTGGGTATGATGTAGGAGTCAAAATTAGGTCTAAATCACTTTTCAAGTTTCATATTTAGCCTTACACACCAAAAACCTCAATGGTAGATTATAATCCACATCTTTCTCCTAATTAACATCCATGTGTTCAAGACCCCCTTCAAGATCCATCCATGCCTTCTCAAGATCCTACACGAACTTCATCTTAGAAGCCTTCATGGGCTAGAACATTGGACTAGGTTATGATAGTCCTTGAAAAAGAACCTTCTCCTTTGTAGATTCAAAGTCAAGAAGAGAGGAAATGTATGAAGGATAGTTTAGGAGATATCTCAATTTATCTAAGTTTCTCATAATCTCTTCATAATTTAGCCACTCATGAGCATGAAAGTACATCTCAATTTGATAAGGCAATTGAAGAATTCAAGAAGAAGAGTTTGGTCCCAAATCTTGATGCTCCTAAATCTCTGAGTTGGAAGAGAACCTTAGAAGGTGTCAAACAAGATAATGAGGTACATTTACCTCCCACCCTATCCTCTTGTGAAGAGGAAACATATTCATTGAATACAAATTTTAAGCATCCAAGTGTGGGAGAAAATATGTCAAGTCTATTCAGTGAAGTGGCAATCCTTCAAGAGTTGAATCATGTTGAAACTACAATTAAACTTTAAGAAAACTTTGAAGAGGACACCTCAAGCATTTATGATGAAGAAATACATATTGGTACTCCTGTTCATCCTTGAAAATCATAATTTTAACATGAAATAAAGTTGGATGACATGCCATAGTCATAATGGCATTATGATGAAATGAATGAAGATAAAACTCATACAACCCTTTCTATAGGGGAAAATCATGGAATTAACTCACATGAGACCATTTTTGAGTCTATATAAATTCCAAGTGAGTTATAATATCATTGGCAGTAGTTGTAACATGAGTTCATGAGTGATCTTGAAGGACTTAACATGACAGTTTGGGATGGTAGACTAAGATATAAAATTGAGGTTTCAAAGGAAGATACTACTAATGATTTAGATCTTGAAGAAGGTAATGTAGGTATATAAACACAAATTCAAGATGAGATGGAGCTTGAATGGATTGAAGAGCTACCATTATTCATAGAAGAGGAATGTGATCAAGTTATAGAAAGTCAAGGGCCTTGTTATCACTCTATCATAGAGTTGGAAATACTTGATTGACATGATGATTCATAATAAAATGATAAGGATAGCCTTTTGGGAGGGATTAAAAAGAGATATCATTTTTGGAGGGCTTATAAAACTTCATGTATTTTCAACTAATCATGAAGATATAGCCTTTTGGGAGGGCTTATAAATTTTTTTTGAGGTTAGATAACCCACATCTATTTCATGAGAAGCTTGATGAAGCTATGAAAAGAAAAATTATGGTAGCTACTCATCCTAAGTCTTATAAGATAAATCAATAATTTGAAAGATTTTACAAACCACCATCACTAATGGATAAGAATGAAGGCACTAACCAAGGCATAATAGTATGTGTCCAAGATAATAATTGCATGAGATCATGACAAATCATCTAAAACTCATGATTGAGGAAAAGATGAGGCTAATAATGCAAGGTAAATATATTTGGAATGAGTATGATTTGTTGTTAGACTCATATAACCAACCCATGAACTTATGGGTATAACAATAAATTCTAGTTTCTTCCCCAAGAGGCCATGAGCCTGATAATGCCCCTAACTAGAAGTGAAAATATTCATACAATGATCAATGCCTAATTGGATTCAAATCAAGACATGACAATCAAACCTTATGGTATCATAGTGACCAAACAATTTTTTCACTTGATCCTAGAGGAAATAAGTTAATATGAAGTGAGTTTTTTATAGTTTTTTTGTCTTGTTTCAATAAGTGGTCAGCACAAGTATAGTCTACTTCCCTATTATTTTTATGTTTGTTTAGGTTTAGGTGTTATTTAATTGTTTTAATATTTTATTCATGTTTTTTTTTCATTCCAATAATGGTCATCAAGTATTAATACCATGTATGAGTCATCATTGTGATGAATATGAGTGGGTTCTCTTGACAAGCAGGCTGGTCAACCCTTATGAGTCACCAAAATATTGAAAAATTTAACCTCATAGGTCAAATTATCACCCCTACCACATAAAAATTTGGTTTTTATAATTTTATGTACTTCAAGCATGAAAATATCCAATGGATACATTTTACAACATTTTTAATAGGCTTTTCAAGTGACTATGGCAATTTTAATTCTAAAAAGGCCTATTTCAAGGTCATCCATAAAATTATCAAGGTGAAATTGATCTTAATGGATATTAAATACCTTATTTTTCTATTAAAATTTCAAACAATTGATTTAGAAGAGGTTTTATGTCTTAAAATGAATAAAACCGTTTTATCTCTTATATCGATCTCCTTGGTAGCTCTAGAAGGGTAGTTGTCAAATGCTCAGTACACAAAAATGAGAAAGAGTTAGGAGATTAAAACTTGTAAAATTTTATGTAACCTAATTAAATTAAAATAAGTGTCATTTTTTTCATATTAATTCCCCCATATTTATCAACAATTGCGAAGAGCATAAGGGGGTCACTATGAGCTAGTCATCTAGACAGGGCCTAAGTTTGCCTCCAATCCATCACTTATGATATATATGTATAAAAATGTATGTATGTGGATTATTTTAGGGGTAAATTATATATTTTAAATTTTTTTAATAATAAGATAATTTTTCTTAACAAGGGGATTTTTGATAGGAAACTCATTGCCTATCTTGACTTAAGATTTGGCAATTTTCAAGCAGTCTTGATATATTAATGGAATGTAGTTTTTTCAAGATTTTTAAAGCTAATTTTTAAATTAAATTAAATATATTCCATCCAATAAAGTTCTAATTTACTTTAATTTTAAAAATATCTTTCTTGAGACAACCTGATTGGTCATTTTGCCCTTGTACAAGGTGTAGTTGTAGATAAAATGAGATGTTTAATGTGTAAAAAAAATATTAGTAAGGATGTCACTATATTCAATGTATTATATAGGATTATAATTATAAATTTTCCTCTATAATATGTTCTATCTGATTTCAAATTATCATGCTCTCTTAGGAGACCAAAATATCAGTTGTAAGCCTAATAGGCAAGACAAATCGATGCAATGGCAAGTAAGGGAAATTATGATAATCAATGGGGGTGAATATTTTAATTTTAATTTCATAAAATTGTTTGATAGTGTTCATGGAGTCCTCAATATGGATAGAATAACTCTTGGGATCAAGATTTAATTTAAAGCCATAAATGACTAAAATAGTAGTAAAATATTTTATGCTACTATTTTTTTAGCTTAAGAGACTTTCTAAAAGATTTTATACTATTATGAACATGTTATAATGGTGAAAAATTGGTTTTAAAGGTGGTTTATGTCCTATGAAGATAAGTGAGTTCTTAGTTGAGCTTTAGGGTTCATCCAAATCATGAGGAAAACTTCCCTAAAACTCAATTTAGTAGAGTTTATGGTAAGTTTGCATTATTTAAGGTGATTAGTTGATTATTTTTTCCATATTATTCTAACCTCATTATGGAAAATTAATGAATAAAAAATGAACATTTGAAATTTAAATAATCTTGAGATCATGAAAGTGGGTGGAATGGTCTAGTGGACTGACAATCGGTACAAGTGCAAAGCTCACCTACAACCATCATATGTTGGCTTAAACAAGGGTAGGGTCATTAATTTGATAGGTTTTGGTCTACCAATAGTCAATTTATTAAGGTTTATGAGTGTCTAATACAAGGATAAAGGACTCTTCAAGTTTAAGGTCTCTCAATAAGTTATTATGGTCAAGGTTATAACCAAGGGGAACTTTTAGAAATCATCACCTACAGGATGCTTGAAAGACACCTACAGTCATGAGATGGAAATGATTTCTTGAGGCATATAATCCATTGAAATAATAAGATAATGATACAAGGGAAATGGTTTTAAGGATAACATATTGAATTAGGTTTAAGGATCCATCAAGGTAGCCTAAGTAAACTATTAAGGCAAAAGAGACCTATAAGCCCTAGGCCTATAGGTCATCATTATAAACATAGGTCTATTGTCATAAAAGTCAAGAAAGAACCTAAGACATGGAAAACTAAGAACATGGAATATTACATATACCATATATCATCAAAGATCACCTAGGTGATTGCATAGTCTTATGAAATATAGTGGATTGAGTTGATAACCCTATCTTCACCTACATGTCCATAAAAGTTATATGTACTTAATGAGTTGGAATAAGTGGTAAAAGAGAGATTTTGAAGGTTGTTTTAAGATACTTTGAGATCAATCAATATTCAAGTAATTCCATGAGTTATTTATAATATTAAATACCTTCAAGATGAAACTTAAATTCCTAATGCATATTCATGACTCCCTAAATAACTTATAGCCATAGTACCTACAAACCTAAAACCAACCTAAAGTGTGTATACAATTTACAAATTCAATTTTCTATCAAGAAGGAGGTACAAGTAGGAAGGGAGGTCTAAAGGGTTTTTGAATACTCTCATAATGTATTAAAAGTTATTAAGTCTTGTAAATGATCTTATTAAGTTCTTGTAACACCTAATGTTCACCAATAGTCTGTACAAGATACTCATAATAAACCTATAGTAAATTCTCTATGTAACATGAACTTATTGAAATCCAAGTAATAGAATGGAAAGTGAGCTTGTCAAATAATATTCAAGGATAAATAAATCAATAAAATATTAGGAGGAATTAATTAATGAAAGTATTAAGCCCTAAAATCCACCTACATATACAATCAACACCACCTATAGTATTATGTACTTGAAGAGTAATGAGAGGTCGTAAAGAGTGATAACAAAGCAGATATGATTAAAAGGCTTGAAATCTAGTTGAGGAGTGAAACCAAGCTCAAATATTGAAGGATAAGATAATGATGTTAATGGGAGGACATAAAATTAATCACCTACATATTCAAATACCCTAATATGTAGCTACATGCATTTTGAAAGGTTAACTCGGTCCCTAAGCCTAAGTAAGAGCCAAGGATATTGAAGGATTGCTTAGAACCTAATTGAAGAATAAAGTTATGTATATATACCATTTTTAATTTGGTAATTAATGAGGTTAATACCTAACATACAAGGTATGTAGTCATGATAACCTCTCAAAACACCCACATCAAAGAGAGAACATTGACTGACCATATGCTTAAGAGAATGATAGAGTGAGTGTTTGAGAGGATTGAAAAAAATTTAAGCCTTAAATAAATATTAATTAACTCTTTAGGGTACAAATTATGATAAATTTCAACCTAAAATGAGTAATTATTAGTTTCTAACTTATTCTAATAAGGAAAAATTGTCATACACAGTTGGGCCTAGTATTTAGTCTTGTTGACTGTGTCAAATGTTGAAATAAAGAGATTAAATGAATGTTCCAAGAAAATGTGATGAAGGAAAATATTATAGTGATTTTAAAACTCCAATGGTGTAAAAATATTAGTATTCCCATGAAAATATTCATTGTTCCCAACTGTCACCTACAACCAGTGTGTGTAGGTGTGAACTAGGAAGAAATATGAAAGTATAGTGCTTTGATAGGTTGTAGGAGTTGTGAAGAGACTTGGAAGGGTAATATTCATGTGTGAATATTATCACATCATCATAATAACATAATTATCACTCTCATACCCAAACATAAGTGTGACAAAGGAAAAACACAATCATGCATCTAATGAAATAAGAAATTTGGGCAACCTAGTCCACTCATGAAGGAAAATGATGGGTTAAGGTCTCTACAAACATTATAAAAATTTAAAATTTGGTATAGTTTGTGTTAATTAGTATATTTAAATTTAAATGGTATATAAATTTCATAAAAATATTTTAATTATATACTATTTGTCTGAGACCCTATTCACTCCTTGGGCAAGGGTAACCATGAGACTTAGAGGTCCATTTGAGCTCTAAGGGCATGAAATAAGTTATCATAACTCATAAATGGATACTTATGTAAGTAAAAAATCATATATTTTTTTTTAATTCATTATTAGGTGGAAAAAATTCCATTTTTCACTCTAAGACACTTGATCACTCGCAAGAGAGAGACAAGCTTAAACCCCAAGTACCATGATAGCATCAAGAGAGCCAATAAAGCCACCCAAGGAGTAACTTTAGATTATTGTACCATTTCTCACACTTATATTATAGATATAATATATTTGGTGTATTTTAGGAGGTTAGTAAACAATTTTTTAAAAGTGGAATGAGGTCATTTGGAAGTCCCATCTATATGAGCAATTGTTAAGACCCTAAACAGGTCTTTAACCCTCATAAAACCCCAGTTATGACTAGTTTGTAGAGATATACCTCAAATTCATATATAGAAACATTTTTTGATCCTAAAACCTCTTGTATACTATTTATGACTATAAGGAGGCTCTGATCATGTAATTTGATGATGATGTCACTTGTATAGATTTCTTTAAAAACCATATTTTCATGATTTTTAGTTTTTTTAGGTGTTCTAAGAAGGGGATAATATCCAAATCATGGGATGATATCATTTGGTACTTTTAATAAATAATAAATCTAAAAAAATTTCATGGTATAATTTTGAAGTGGCCAAACTAGGCGCATTTTTCAATGTAGTCCCAAACATGCTCAAAATAAGTCTAGGACCCCAAATCTAGTATTAAATATGGTTGGTAAATTAAATCACATAATTTTGGGTGGTTTCACATTTTTGGGATCTTTTTTTATCAATATTTCTCTTTGTAGGCCTAGGAGGGCTAATTAGCCCTAATTGGAGAAGAAAATGAAGGAAAATGAGTACTTCTCCTTGGAGTCTGATCATGATAATTTGTTTGGATCTATAAGGTGATATATGGTACTCAAATATGTTCCTAAGTTTTCAATTTGGTCCATAAAATATTCTATACAATGAGATTTTAGTTTTTTTGGGATATAAGGAAGGGGTGCTAAAGCAATCAAAATGAGTAAAATGATGCCTTTTGGACTATTTGATGGATAAAACTTACTTTTAACAGGTTTGATGTCATGATTAAAAGCCATCCATGATGGAAGTTTTCCTAGTCTAAATCAAAAAATCAATTTCTCTCTCCTACCCTTTTGCACAAGGAAGAGTCAAGCGAGCAAAGCACTAAATGATGCATAAATTTTTTCCAAAGGATTTACTAATTCTCCTCATTCCCTTCCACACCAATCTCAAGTTATAAGAAGTCATAAATTATTTAGAAGAAATTTTTAAGGTTGTAAAATGTCTCAAGAATTAAAAAATGCTTTATTTCCTTCCAATGTCTAGTGTGTGGAAAAAGTGAAACAAGCACTAAAATAGCTTTAACATCCTAAGGAAGGTGATAAAACTTCATTGATGGTATGGATAAGGTTGAAAATGAAGACTTTATTGTGAATTAATGACCTGCTCTCAAGGATCAAGGCCTATTTTTAAGGAATACTCATTTTTACTAAGATTGGAGGGTGTGCAAGCAAAGATATAAGAAGTTGTATTGGTCAAGGATGGCGAATAAATGCTCAATACTCTTTCAAACTCTCTAGGAAAGCCATACTCAATATATAAACCATTTCTCCAAGGATGAAGGAAATATTAATCATGAGATGATATATTGGAATTTGAAAATTACTTAGTAAATGTCATATTTCCTAATTTTTGGGACCATTGTCTCTTTCTCTCCATTCCCATCCTATTATATATTCAGGCCTTAAGGCCTTGATTTGTATCCCTATCTTAAGTATGAGTAAAATCTACCTATTTTTTTACTTGAATAACCTATTAGATTGAATAATAAACTATTGCATCTCTTTCATGAAGATATATGTTTATACTTGTTTAGATTTACATATGTGATGGATTTCCCTCCCTTACAAGTCCTTATTGACCTAGTTAAAAATAAGGTGTCTTATGGAGGTTATGTGTTATATAGAAGTATTTGTGATGGGATTCGAAGTGTGATTTTAAATGTAAGAGTATCATATCAAAGCTTCTTATTATGACCTTTTCATTCTAGTTACCTAATACAACCTCCCCATGAAACATTTTTTCATAACAACTCATGAAGATGGTTGTTTAGTTGATTGTTTAGTCCATTAGTGTTGTTAGGAGTTTAATTTGAGTGGATAAGAAATATTGTTTCATCACCACCTCTTAGATTAGATTTATTTTATGCACTTTTATCCCTTTTTACCCCAATAGTAATAGGTCTTAGTGAACTAAGCCAAATAGACTCACCAGGGGAGCTAATCCCATAATCTATAAATATGGTCTAGTTATAAGGTCACCCATAACCTTTAGGCCATTCCCATGTTAGTCCATGTTTGAATAAGAATTGAACACTCTCTTTCAAGGTACAACTTGGGTTACTAATAGGTAGATGAAAATATTTTATGTTGAAGCTAATCTCATCAAGTTCATCATCATCATAATTTAAGAGGTTAAATGGCATATTTCCTACAAACTCAAGAATTCCACTATAATTATGGTTATATTTTATGGGATAATTAAAGATTTGTGATTTGTGAAAGGGGATATTAGGTAAAGGATCAAGGATGGGTATTTTAAAAATACCACATTCTAGGATTCTTTAGAGATTCAAATGGTTAGTATCACCTTGAATCTTATATATAGCAAAATTGTGGGTAAATTTGGCACACTAGCATGTAAAAGAGGTAATAACTCTCATACAATATATCTAAGGTCAGCCAAGTAATATATTATAGTATAATTAATAGTTGAAGATCTGAGGTATACCTTGACTCTAACCATGATAGGAGGAACTATAATGGGAATCCAAATGTATCCTAATATCCAAGAGTACACCTTGACTCTAACCATGATAGGAGGAACTATAATGGGAATCCAAATGTATCCTAATATCCAGGAGTATACCTTGACTCTAACCATGATAGGAGGAACTATAATGGGATTCCAAATGCATCCTAGGGGAGTAATTTATCTTAGGTCATATCCTTTTCATGTACTTTGGGTAGATTTAAGGTTAATTTCAGAGTATCCAATAGTCTTAATGAAATCAAGAGAAGTGACACAAGTGTCTAATCCTTTATCAATAAAATCATGTTTGACTTGGATGTCACCTATTTAGACACTAATGAAAAAATAATTATCAACTACACAAAGTAATATTTCTTTAGGAATCATATAATCAATAGGAAATTTAAGTGAAATAAAATCATCTATAGTTTCATCGACGTGTATGGATATTTATTCACACTATTAAAGAATAATATCCTTAGACCCAAACAAGGTGGTTTCATGAAATATAAGTGGAAGTCAATGGATATTCATTTCTAATATAATTTTATTTAATTGAATATGGTGATGATGGGAAGTCCAGATGATTTAAATAAAATGAATTTTATAATGGAAGTGAGAAAGTTATGCAATGGGATCTCATTCATCATATCTTAAGGGTTTTGAACTAGATTGAGATAAAGGTGCATAATACTAAAATAATTTAGTGGTTTGAGGGGATTAATTATATTTAAATGAATCTAAATTATGTTTATTTTATTTGGTAGAGGAATTTATCATAGGTGGATAAAACTGTATCAAACTATTTGATGTATTTTTTCTCATGATAATTACAAACTACTTGTATTGAGATGGTAAATATAATAGAAATAGGAATAAGAATTAAAAAATAACACCAAGATGGTTGATGATTTTATTTTGAGTTTAGGAATACTATAATGCATCAATTTGGTAAATCTAATAGGAAAAAGGGAAGTAATATAAATAGAGTGTATCAAGTTGGTTGATGTAGTTTGTTCAATTTTAGATGATTGTATTAGGATAGATAATGTAGCAATAATAAAGGTATCAAATAGAACATATAGTATCAATTTGGTCAATATAATTTGGATATTATTATAAAATTAGATCAAAGTGTTTGATATAGTTTGAACTATTAGGAGTGAGTGTGATTATATTGGGTTAGTTAATACAGTCACAAGACATGAATTGGTATAGACTATTGTATTCTCAATATCCATAAAATGAGATGGATATGTGCTTTGAATAGTTAGGTAAGTCATAAATTTTTCCTAAGTATAATTTAGATAAGGATCAATTTAAGATACTACACATATCATGTTGTTCATGCTGACCACATTTTCATCTTTGGTTAAGGAATGAGGACCAACTGAGGTTTTGACAACATTGGAGGAAAAGAGTTGAATATGGTGAGGTTGATGATCTATAAGTGGGTCCTAATATATTTAAACATGATCATTAGCTTGATTTAGAGCATAATTATTAAATTTTAAATCATGGATTTAAATACCTTATCATACGATTATTAATGTTCATATATCATAGTTTCGTGATCAAAATTAGGACCAAGGAGAAACTCAAGTGTGAAATTTCTATGTTCCCTAAATGTTTCATGAGAATGTCCCCAACTAGTGTGATACCAATAAAACATTTTTTGATCATACCAGTATTTGATAGTGTTATTAGGGTAAAGTTATCTTGTTTAAGGTTTAGGGATAAGTTTTTGGATTTATACAATGGAAAGAGGTTTGTGAATGTAAACATTGTTTACATATTATAATGAAGAGGGAGGAGGATGGGAGGGACTTTTTGTGAAAGGTTTGGAAATATTTGCCTCATTAGAGCCAATAATAAATCTAGAATTAATGGTGTGTATCAAATCATAATTATTTTTAGCACCATCATTAGTATCATGTTTATTTTTATATATGATAATCATATGAGTTATTGAGGTAAGTTGGGAAGGATCAAACTATCTTACGAGGAAATCTTGTATTTTAGATTGATCAAGGGATTCTTAAAAATATTTTATAGAGAGAGTCCTAAATCTATATTGGATTTTATGATGGATTGAATTATTAAACAAATTGAAGAGGTTGTCCTATAACATGTTATGTTTGACTTTGTTAGATAAATTTTTCCAATGCTTAATGAAAGTTTAGGTAATTTTAGATTTTACATGTTTATAATTTATGAAATACACTAAATTATTTTTAGGAAGATCATTGTTTTGAAATTATTGAACCAACGCATTAACTAAGTCTACTAAGATATAGATAATGTTAGAATTAAGTTTAATGTACTAATATAGAGCATCATCCGAAAAGGTCTTGGCTTGAATTTTGGTATCAACAAAGGTATTTAGCTCACTATAGTCTTTGTAAAGGTTACCAAAAACTTTCAAATGCAAAGTAGAATTAGTAGATCCATTATAGGTGATATAAGGAGTGATAACACCTATATCTATGTTTTCAATTTGAATAATTAATGGTTAATTGTGAATATGTTTGATGAATTTATTAATAAGTGGGGGTTAAGGAATAAGATTACCCTATTCATATCTAAGGGGATGTCGGGGGTCATTTTGGTTTTGTACTCCCCATTGAGGTTGTTTAGGATTACATTGAAATTTCAAGATTTGATTTTACATTTTCATCATTTGATTATATTTGTTATTCTAGAATGTATCTATTTGATTCATGGATTGTAATAATATTTTTATTAGTATTGAGAGTTTGTTTACTAGTAGAGTCAACCTGAGATGCACTAGTGATGGTATTGACATGAGTATTAATATTATTGGTTTGATTAGGCCCACTAGAGGAAATACCCACCATGGTAGTGGTTATAGTAGGCATGGTATAATAATAAGGAAGGGGAGAAGAAGTGTATTGACTTACCCTAAGTCCTATATAAATGGTATGTGTAGGTGAAGGTGGATATCCTATGTGGGATACCATCATGAGGTTATAAATTATTGTATGATCCTTGCCCCTATGTTTATATTTGTCATTAATAAAGAGGATAATTTTGATAGTATACTTAAGGTTACTCTCATCCTCAATAGTAGGTATGTGTGGAGGATAGTTAAAAGGATCAAGATATTGGGTAATAGGGAGTGAATTATAAATTTTTGTTCTAGTAGTAATGTGAGTATTAATTTTATTTTGGTTATCGATAATTTTAAAATGAGATTTGGGAGCTTTATGGGAGTTAGTCAAATTCATCATATCATGTTGTGTTCTTTGTTCAAAATCATCAAAGCTATAATACTACATGATGGAAGGTTAGAGTGGAAACTAAATTGGGATAACCAAGGAAAATAAAATACATAAAAAAATTGTAACAATCAACTTAGTGAAATAGAATAGTTAGAACTATATCGAACGGTTTGAGGTAGTTTTCTAATTAGAACATTTGAGATACAAACTAATCAAATAGTGTGATGTAATATGATGAAAATTTTAGGATATAATCTAAAGTTAAATATATCAAACCATTTAAATTAGCTACATATACGAGAGATAATTAGAAAATTTTATCAAGTCGGTCAATTTAGTTTATTTTAAGAGGATTTAAAATAACATAAAATAGACTGGGTCAAGTTGTTAGATGTAGTTTATAAGATAAATATTTAAGCAAGATAGGATGAAACTAAACTATATCTATCTATTTAATACAGTTATAAAGATATTAAGAATAGACTATGTCAAACTATTTGATATAGTCAAGTATGCAAACATTAGAGACTATATCAGTTTAGCCGATGTAGTTTGCAAACTTAGGTAACTATATTAATGTTGGCTGGTGTAGTTATAACAGATAACACAAAATTCTATTGATGTTGGCTAATGCATTATACAATAAAAAATACAAGATCAATCATCAAATTATAATCTAATTATTTTTTTAACTATTTTTCTGAAAATAAGATCAAGTAGATGTACAAAATAATTTGACTGGTTTATAGGCTCTCATATATATTAGGCCATCCATAAAATAGTGTCATATTAATGTTTCATAACACTAAATATGGAGGAATTACCATGTACATATCCCACTAAACTATTATTGAGGGTGAGTTGAGAGTAACTTCCTAGTGTTAACCATAAATTAGTGCATTATATAACTAGATGGATGGATGGCTTCCTAAAGTTAAATAAAAAGGGAACCCTAGGCATTGATGATATACTATGAGGCACATAGAAACTAAATTCTATGTTTATATTTTTATTATGGATATTATTATTATGGAAATACCCTCATGCTATGATATCTATAAACAATAGACAATTATTATAAATAGAACACCATGTATACCTTCATGACAATACTTAAGTAGTTTGAACACTATTGTAATATGGCTTCTATAAAAAGCTAGATAGATAGAAGATAAATTGTTAAATAGATGTTAAAAAAATCATAATTTAATGAATTGAAATAAATAGGATGTCAACTTTAAATTAATTTTTTGATTATATTTTTTAAATTAAAAATATCACCTTGCTTATGCTTGAAAAATAAAATAACCAAAACTATATCATCATTGGTTGATGTAGTTGTACACACAATAAAAAAATGTATTGGGTTGATTGATATAGTTTGTGTAAATTATAATTATAGATAGAGGTATATGACTAGAATGAATATGCTAAATCATTTGATTAAAAATAATTGTAATTATAAAATTCAATCGAGCAGGTCGATAGAGATTATTGAAAAAGGAATGTACTACAAAACTAAATGAGACATATTAATGTAGTTGACTATAAATAAATTTAAAGAGTATTAAAAATATAAATACATAACTAAATTCAACATATCGATCTAACTAACTATAAATAAATTTAAATATTAACACAAATGAAAATGTATAACTATGTTAGGTAGATATATATAGTTGACTTAAAACATGAATCAGAGACATAATTATATCATCTAGTTCAATATAGTTTTTTGGATATGTGATAAGTATAAATAAATCAATAGGTTTATAGTTTTTTGGAGAATACAAAATACAAATATGGAAATAAAATTATGCCATGCTTGTCAAGGTAGTTTATTGAGAAATGTATAGAGATAAAACTATGTCACATTATTCGACATAGTTTTATATAAGAAACAATTATGAGAGATTTGTAATGACCTATTAGATATAACTCACTGATAGGAAAATGAAAAAAAAACTAGATTGATCTTATTAAATTCAATTCTCTAAGAGGTGAAAGCAATGGTTAGCTTCACATTAAGTTCATTAGAATGTATGCAATGAACTAGGATTAACCTGCACAGAGAAGGTAAATGAAGTAGAGTTCATTGATACTTAATGTAATTTGAATATTACTAATTGATCTAATAAACTTATAAAAGGGATCACATAAAACATAATATCAAGATAAATGGTTTTAATGTCTCTAGGAAATCAACACAATACAATAGCCATAACTAGGTGTCTATTTATAAAGTAATTAAATATCTCAATTAAGAAATGTAAGTAATGGGAAGGGTTAGAAACATAATACAAGGAGTAAGGAGCCATGTTAGGTAAAAGAGGGCCTAGGTTACATAAGATAAATAAATGAAAAGTTTGAATAATCATATAGCCACAGTAAGTTTAAGTGTAAATATAATTAAAAATAAGGATATTTTTATCTATTAGACAATAAATAATGTAATTTATATCTATAAAAATGAAAGAGTTATGGTTAGAATATACTTTCTTTAAACAAGACTTATTGATCCTCAATCTTCCCCTTGGCCAATAGTGATTTATAAGAGATTGTATTGTTTTTAAGGATATCAATTGTTTAATTGAACTATAGGATAAAAGGACTCCACTTATTTCATCCAAGATTCCACAAGATAAATTTTTCCTTCCAACATAAGATATAAATATTAACTCCTCCAAATTCAGACTTAAGGTAAAAGTGCAATCAATATCAAGTTATAAGGAATGTTCCTACAATTTTATTGAAATGTAAATTTGTATTTATAGTGATTAATGACCCCTATCCCTCTTTAATATTTATCCAACACTATTGACCATCTTGATTTAGTCTAGATCAGGTTGACTAACATCAAACTATGTTATCTAGGTTGATCTAGTTGTGAAGTGTGTGCCAAAACGTTTGGGTTTGCATCAATCTAATAAATGTAAATTGGATGGGATGAATAGTTTTTATAACTACATTTATTTGAGCCAACATAGTATGAAAATATAGGTCTTGATTAGTTAGAGGATGCAATATGGAAGGATATACCTTAGGGGATCAAATATGGGGAAGTTGGAATTGATGTAGGAATGATAGATAATAAAAAATGTCTCTTAAAAATCACATGTTTATCCACCCATTTCTTGGTGAACCTTTTAAGGTGTGTACTAAGGGATATTAAAACTCAATAGACTATTTTAAGATAGAAAACATCAGTAAATGATAGAGTTTTAAAATATTATGCATATACACACATACTAATAAAGTGTATATGTTCCATGTTATTTGATATATAAGTTTCATGTCCTTTATTTGTTCATTTTAAATAATTATTAATTTTTACATGTTTCATTTTAGGTTTACATGAAGCACATTTTTATATTAGGTAAGTTAAAGTGCATATTTTTTCCTTTCACTACGATACTTTCACTTTGATACATTACTAGAATAAAGTGGGGGGGGGAATGTAGTCATATAAATTAGTAGTTATTGATAAAAAAAATGCACTTGTGACCATATCCTTTAACACACTTATCTCATTCCCAATTCCATGTATCTAAGTCATTATTCCTCTATCTCTATGTATATAATTCCTATCGTGTGCTAAATTTTATTCATATTTCTTCCTAATATTCATTCTAGGAATTATAACCTCATCCTTAAACTGATTCATAGTTCTATCTTAGCTATCTCTACTTCCCAGATAAGGACACTCCTTTAATAATACCTCACATGTTAGTAGCACTTTATTCTATTGGCTACATCCTCCCACCAAATAATAGTTAATTGGTCAAATTCAAAATCACCTTATTGGTCATTTGCATGTTTTAAAATCCCCACCAAATGAATTTCCCAAAAAATCACTATAAAACCACATATCGAACCATTTTAAACATAATAGTCTCACACATGGAAAATAACTATAACATCTAGTTGAACATTGAGATAAAAGTACCTATTTTTGGCAATTATGAGTATTCACATACCTAATAGCCTTGAAAAAACTATACATACACCTAAAAGTTCAAAAATCATGGTTGAATCACATAAATACACTAGGATTTCACCATCATTTATCACTACAATATTATTTCACACACACCATTGTATTATGTGTGAACTACATGGAGTTTGATCCCTTTTTGAAGTATTGGTACGTAGGAAGCACTTGACATAATGGGTGTTGAGGACAAGTAAAAATTCAACCAATAACCCATTTTTTGTTATTTATTTCATTCCTTCATTATTATCTATCAACCTAAGAATTTGGTTGAATAATAATTTTCACATCAATATCCATAATAAATCATGCATTAAAAAAACATACGTAGTACCAACATGAGATAACACATATACCCAATTTTAACTAGAGGGAAAATACCCTATTAGATGTTGGTGTTATGTATAGATTAAAACATATGATGAACTTGTCTTATTAAATTATCCTTGTCTAGATCAAGTGAATCCCTATTTCTAATTCACAAACATCACATACAGTCACATAGTCAAATCCATAGTCTTTGTATTTACACTACATTGTCTAATTTATAATTAAGTACATTTTATTTTTTCTTTACCCTTTTAACACCTTTATATAGTTATCAAGTTCTAAATCATAAATACTTAACTTATTTCATATCTTAATATTGTGATTTTACATAAAAATTTGACATAATTAAGATATATGGATTTTCCTTATTTCCTCAATTTTGATAAAACACTTGGTTAGCTTGTTCATTGTGATTATCCTCTTAAATTTATTCATGAGAAATTTTTTCATAAAAATAATAGTAACCATTTTTTTCATTAGGGGTTCAAAATAATTTGAGTATGTTCAATATGGGCCCCACTTAACCTAGCAATACACCTTAGAGGAATAAGGGATGTAGGATTTTTAGATGGCGTAGAATAATATCATTGAAAATATACTCTAAAAAATAAATAAAAATGGAATCTAAGAAAAAGAGGTTTTTTTTATATACATAGATTAGTGAATTCCCCTAAAATCCAAGGTTAAAATAAAGTGCTTCTAGTTTTAGATGTCAAATCTAAGGTAAAAATAAATTGCTTTCAGTGTCAGATATTAAATCCAATGTTAAAACAACATTTTTTTAGTTTTATATGTTGAATCTAAAGTCAAACTAAATTTTATTTTGTACCATATATTCAATAATTTATCTAAACCCTAAGACAAAAAAATTAAGCAATACTCAAATAAAATATACAGTTCACCAATATGTTTTATTAAAATTTGGAATTACTTGGGATGTTAACACTAATTAAGATAAAATGAATTGAAGGTATAAATTTTTTAAAATTACTTGTAACTGGAACATTGAAAGTAGAGTACTGAAATATAAAAAGTTTGAATGAATGAAATAAACTAAGAAAAACATAAAGAGGACAAAAAGACTTAGTTGATTTTTGCATGTTAGGTTGGCTCTATGTAATTGAGATATGAATAGAAATGATCAACTCAAATTTTATTATTTACGTGAAATTGAAACAATAATTTTCATTGTTATAAGTCAGTATCCATTGTCACTCTTGACCTATGTGGGTTGATTTTGACCTATGTGAGAAAATATAAAATTGATGGTATAATCAATTATGCCTTCTTGACATATGATTGTATTTGGAATTTAGAGTGATTTGGGTTTTTTATCATCTTTATATTTATGTATTATATGGACATGAATTTTAGTATACAAGACATCCATCAATTGGTTGATTATGAATGCAATTATACTATAATGAAAAAACTATGTCTAGAATTAGTATTTGTTACACAAGAATTATAGCATTATTTATTTTGTAATACAATTGATGTTATAATTAAAGAAGATTCCTTAAATTTTCTCACGACTTAAAACAATCTGATGGGTGGAAAATCTAAATGGATGATGTAACTTATATAATTTGATCTCAAGTTTATATATTAGAAATTAGTAAAAGGCTATGTTATAGCTAATTAGCTAATTATAGCTCCATTACCAGATACTTTTCCAATTACCAAGTATTTCCATGATTAGTTAGATACATATAAAATATTCCATAATCCATATACAATGTTCATTAATAGATCTAGATGTATGACATATTAGAACCCCACTAGGTTTAACTCAAAAAATGGTAATTTTTTTAAATTACTTTAATAATCAGACTATGTTATCCCTAATTAAGGTAAACTAATTGATGTTTAAATAAATGAATTTTTCATAATAAATAGCTATGATTCATTTACATAGTGATCAAATTATCACATTAAAAATAATTACTAATTCAATCCATCATAAAAGTATTTCTACTTAATAATAACTCAGCCAATTGCTAAAAGTTATACCATAATATTATACAATAAGAGTATCCAATCTATTTTTTACCAATTAAAATAATAAAAGGTTTTTTTATCAGATTGAAATATAAATAAATACAATTTTCCATGGAACTGATGAATATCCATAACTCATCATATGTATATAAACTAAAGTCATGAGTAAAATTCTCTATTGGCTGACTATTAAAGGAGAGGGAGAGCATCATTAGAGTTATTTTACACACCAAAAATGTAATATAGATCCCATGTAAAATTTCCAACTAGGTAATGAACCTCACTTCATGGATGAGTAGATGATAATGGTGCAGGTATCAAGAAGTCAACTAGAACTTGTGTGTTGTAGGATTATAATTACATGCAACATATCATAAAGAATTAGGTTCTAACATGACATTGTGTATATATGCATATAATTAAATAGGTGAAATGATAATTTTTAACTATAAACATTACTTTGGCTAAATTTTTAATATATTTTAATGATCTATTAGATAAATTATAATCACACACACACACACACACACACACACACACACACACACACACCATTGGATTTCATATAATCTAAGTATTAGTGACTCTAAATATATGCATGGGAACCATCTCATGATAATATTATTTAGTGTCATTAATACCATATTACTAAATAATCCATATACAATAATTTCATGGATTTATCATACATATTAGTATTTAATACTAGAGTAATTAAATATAAGAAATACTTGTAATAATCTCGTGTTAAAAAATAATAACTTATTTTAGCTAAATATTTCCTAAGATCCAATTTAGCCCTGAGTCCATATTCAATTAAGGTAATATTCCATATATAATTGTTTTCTAATAATCATCACAATATTTAAGAAATTACCAATTTCATGAAAACATCCCATGTTCATGAGTATTATAAATAAGATAATACAATTTAGGTATTTATTAATAAATCTTAAGCAAATCTATAATAATAAATACAACATTTATTATTCTAATCAGATATTAATTAATTTACTCATAATTTATAACTAAAAAACACATTATAAATTAATGATATAAATCCCATTTTTCATATGAATAGATCTATTTAATTATAAACAAACATCTACTTACAACCCAAGTTATCCACATAAACATGTATATCAAGTATGTCTACTTATTTATATATATTAAAAAATCTTAGCCCCTAATTTTTAAATGGCATTGTGTGTGTGTGTGTGTGTGTGTGTGTGTGTGTGTGTGTGTGTGTGTGTGTGTGTGTGTGTGTGTGTGTGTGTGTGTGTGTGTGTGTGTGTGTGTGTGTGTGTGTGTGTGTGTGTGTGTGTGTGTGTGTGTGTGTGTGTGTGTAATATTCATAAAGAATATATATTGGTCTATATGTATAATCCATAATTACATATATACATATTTATATATGTTTAAGTTTAGTTTCATATTCTAAGTTCATTAAAAAATATCAGCCACTTATTTTTAAATGGCATTGTGTGTGTGTGTGTGTGTGTGTGTGTGTGTGTGTGTGTGTGTGTGTGTGTGTGTGTGTGTGTTTTTATGAACTATTAATAAATAATATATATTGGTCTATATGTATAATCCATAATTACATATATACATATTTATATATGTTCGAGTTTAGTTTCATATTCTAAGTTCCCTACTTAATAATTATAAACTAAATCTAAACTAAATATTTAATTCAGACTAATAAACATCCATTCAACATTTATTTAACCATATTACACATAGCTAGTTGAAATAAATAATCAATCCAATTGATAGCTATTTATCTAACTATATTCTAATTTATGGCTATATTGTTATTGTATAAGTATACAATAGTCCTATTCAAAGATAATTATTATAAATATTGACTCAATCATTCCATATAACTAATTACATTTTATATTTTAACTCAGTCTTGTTTTTTAAACCTAGTTGTTTCATATAATCTAACTAGGGTTTATTAACTTAGACTTAATATGTATGTCTAACTATAAATTTACATCTTTAAATAGATGACTCATTATAATATTTCCACAAACATTAATAAATATGTATACATAGTGGACTATAATTCATTTACATAAACATCTAACTATAAATTAAGTTTACTCAATTATTAACATTCAGTCATTTCATTGTAAAATTATGTAAGATCCAATCATGATACAAAAATGATCATTTAAATATAATCAACTCACAAACAATCAAACACAACTAAATTATAATCATTTTATACTTAGCTGACATACAATCATTTTCACCCAATTGACACTTAGTTATTTTACCTTTAACCCAATCCTAAGATAATATCCCAAGATGTATGTGTAAATGAACACAAAGGAATTTCATTATATATCAATGAATAAAATAAATAATTAGTCCCTTTACTATTTTTAAATGAATCAAAGAACCACATAGTCCTTTCACTTTATGTCAATGAATCAAAGAAACATAGTATAATAATGATTATAAGAAATCTTGATTTGAATCCCAAACAAAACAATATCTCTATGCCATTTTAATAGATACAACCAATTTAATATACAATGATTCTAAAGTAACACCATCAAATATTTAACATTAGAAAAACCTATTTATAACCTCTATTAAAACAATGTCTAAAAAAAATTTTACAAACACACAGCTTTGACAAATATAATTATACTCAGTTAACACACAACCATATTAATATCAAACAAAACCACTCTCAGTCATGCAATTTAATATACAAGGTTTTCACTTAAAATGGTGTCTCTAACCTTCTATACTTAGGTTAGAATCAAATCAAATCAAATCACAGATTTGATTATGTGGGGGAATTCCTCTTCCCATAGGGTCAAATCCTTGATTCACCCTATGGTTTCAAAATCTATGAACCATTTTTTTAAAACCCTATAAACATTTTTTTCATAGACTATATAACCTAAATATATATTTTTAGAGAAAAATTAAAAGAAGACACCCTACCTCACAATGTACCTAAGTATATTTTCTTCTTATGTTTGTAAAAAAATCCTTTATTTTCCTCTTATTTCCTCTTTCAACCCATCCACTATTAAAAAATCCAAAACTCCATGTTCCTTTATTATTTTTCTAGTCAATTGTATGCATTACAAAAACCCTTGATATCATGACAACCCATTCTCAAACACTCTAAGAATGACTCACCATCAGACCAAATATTTTGGACTTGCTTCTCACATATCCACAGCATGACCACTAAACTAATAGTCTAATCATTATTTCCTCCAACTCATAGTCGAACCCTAGCCATTTCATGTTTGGATGGTTTGAGTGACCAAGACAACGAATACCAAATGATTATTTTAGAATTAGGGTTATCATAATAATATGCCAATTAAACATAATTATTATGTTTTAAGAATATTTTTAATGCCTATCCACTCTTACATTGCATGATCAAAGCTAAACACTAATCTATCATGACTTCTTACCTAGATAATCCCTTAGGTATTTAGGAAATAAGTCACCCTAGGTCTAGTTTAGATAAAGTTTAATAAAATCATTTTGTCATATGATGAAAATGAAATTTAACTCTGCCTTATTTATATATGTTTTAACAATGATTTTTTTTTGAATGCTTGTAGGTATCTACCTATAAGGTTTATGCAATCATCCAGAAGTAAGGTTATCAAAACAAATATACCACTATCATATTATATAATAGAAACACATCATAATCCATAAAATAGTAATAATTGTAATGAGATTGATAAGAATCAAAACACAAATCTAAACCATATAAACTATGAACAAGCACAAATTAATGAGACACAATGATATTAAAATAATTAATCATTAGTTAACTACATGGTGTGTGTTGGGTTCATTATCAAATATCTACACCTCCAACATTTCCATCTAAAACACCCTCCCTGATGATACTCTCCCTCCATATTTGTATGGAGAGTATACTTTCTCTTGCATCCAACTCACAAATATAAATAGTAGTTATCCTGTAACCATAATAATCAATACAAATGATACTAAATCATAATAATATTGACTAAGAATAATCCACATATATATTAAAATCATGTATATCTAACTAATCAAGTAATGAGTCACACAAAATAATCATTATATGTTTATCCATACATCAACATAAATAAAAATAGTTTGATATAATAGTAGGTAAATAACATTAACCCCATAATATCTATTTAATAAGAAAATTAAGTTTATTGAGGAAATTAAGATGTAACATCCTTCACCCTAAAAGTTGTCATCATCTTTATGACACTTATTTCAAGCCAAAGTTTTGAAATCAAATATAACATAGTAGAAAATCAAATAACAATACTAAATAATCTAAACAAATAAATGTGGAAATAACCTATGAAACACATCATAGTCCTCCCAAGTGGAAATATCCTTAGAATATTGGTCCCACTAGACCTTGAGGTATGACACTTATTTGTTATGAAAATTAAGTTTGAAAGTGTCAATTATTATGACTAGTTCTAGTTTGACCACCCTGAGATCTAGAATATATAAAGCATTCCAATCCAATACATGAGAAGGATTAACTACATAATTTTTAATATAGGACACATGAAAAACATTATGTAAGAGAGATATAAATGGTGGTAAGGAAAGACTATATGCAACAAGATTTATCACTTTCAAGACCTTGAAGGGTGCCACATATCTTGGTTAAGGCTTCATTGATTTATCAAACTTAATCGATCTCTTATAAGGCTTAACCCTCAAAAACAATTTATCACCAATAGAAAACTATCTTGATATCCTTTTTAAATTAGAATAGTTTGTTTTCTATCATTGTCTTCATTAAACCTTTGTCTAATTGAATTTACATGATCCTCTATTTTTATAAGCATTTCAGGATCAAAGACCACCATGTCTTCTAGCTTATCCCAATTGATTGGTGTTTGACACCTCCTTCTATAAAATGATTCAAATGGAGCCATATTTTAAGTTCATTGGTAAGATTTATTATAATAAAACTATACTATAGGAAGATACTCTTACCACTTGTATTTTTGATCCATGTAATACATTTTAAGAAGATCTTCTAAAAATTTCTTACTCTCTCCATTTATCCATCTATTTCTAGTTGATATGCCATATTAAAATTTAATTGTGTGCCCAAAGATAATTTTATAGTGAAATAAAACCTAGATGTCACTCTTATATCTTGATCTGAAATGATATTCTTTAGAAACCAATGTAATTGGTACACCTCTTTCACAAATCTTTTCACAAGCATTAGTACATCATCAATCAAATTAAATGGCATGAAGTGAGATACCTTGGTTAGTTTGTTAAGTACCAATAAGATCATGTCATGTCAATTCCATGATAATGTAAAATCTTGGAAAAGGGTGATACTAATTGCCTATCACTTCCATTATAGTATATCATGAGGATACAATAATCTTTCTTGATGCACATGTTCAACTTTCACATGTTAACTCTCTAAACAATGAGACATATAATTCATTGCATCCATTTTAATTCATTTCCATAAATAAGGAGGTTTTAACTCATCCATGAGATTTGTCACTCTAGGTTTACCTATATAAGGGCCATTATGTAGTTCCTTTAGCATCGTGATCCTCAAATTCTCTCTATTAGGTACATACATTTTACTATTTTACCTCAAAAAACCATCATTCTCTAATTTTAATCCTTTAAAATTGGGGTTCTAAGCATCCTCTAAAAAATATTTCTTAACTTTCTCATAGAATTCATTTCCATGGTATAATTTAACAAGTTTATCATGAAAGGTATTGTTGATAGTATACAAATATACCTTCTATGACTTAGTACATCAACAACCCTATTTTCTTTTCGCCTAATGTAGCTAATATCAAAATCATAGTCAATAGAACTCTAACTAACATCTCCAATAATAATTTAGGTTTAGTTGGGTGAAGGTATATTTGAGCCCCAACTTGTTAGTATTAAGCTTAAATGGTTTTCCCAACAAATAATGCCTCCAAACTTGCAAAGCATGCACAATTGATGTATGTTTTAGATCATGTGGAGCATAATTTACCCCATATGGTGTAGTATTATTGGAATCATATGCTAAAACTAATCCATCCCACATAATAAATCCTAAAATACCATTCCTAGATACATCAATGATTACTTATAACTATCCATTAGGATTGAGAACTCTTAGCATAAGTGCCAATGTAAGCCTCCTTTCCAAATCCTGACAAGATTTGCCACACTTTTTTGACCAAACAAAACTATAATCATTTCATTTAAGAGAGGTAATTGTGTTAGATTTTTTTTATAAATTTGGAACAAAATTTTTATAACACCCTTCTAGTCCCATAAAACATCTTACCTCATGCACATTTTTGGGTGTTGGCCACTCTATTATGGCTCTTATCTTCATCAGATCACCTAAAATTCTATCTATAGAGATAATGTGTCCCAAATATTACACTTTCCTCTAGAAAAATGCACATTTGGACAAATTACCATTAATTTTATATTTCATCAAATGTTATAACACCAAATCCAAATGTTATATATGTTCTTCCTCATTCTTAGAATAAATGAGGATATCATCTAGAAAAAATAACATAAAGTGATCTAGATAATCCCTAAACATAATGTTCATGAGATTCATAAATGTTTTTGGATAATTTTTTAACCTAAAAGGCAACAATGTGAATTCATAGTGCCTATATTGAGTTCTAAACATTGATTTAGGAATAAAGTCTTCTAAAATCCTCTACTAGTGATATCCCGCTCAGAAAACTATCTTAGAAAAAACTATTTCCTTGCATAATGGATCAAAGATATCAATAATGTGAGGAAAAATATACCTATTCATTATTTTCACTTTATTCAACATATTAAAATCAATACATAAATAAAGAGTATAATCCTTATTCTTGATGAACATGATTGGTGCACCCCATGGTGATACACTTGGTCATATCAACACTTTATATAACAAATCCTATAGTTAATAATTTAACTCAATTGAATATTTAGTCATCATCTTATAAAGTGCCTTTGATTATAGTTCTAAATATGTCAATTGAGAAATCAAACTCTCATTTGGGTGGTAATCTTGACAATTCCTATGGAAACACATCCTGAAAGTTCTTAAGGAAAGGGTAATCCTCAATGGATGATTCTTTTGTTTCCTCCATATAATTTATTTTAATAATAAATTTCTAATATAATTTCTTATGAACCTTATTAAGTTGAATTATTTAAACCTACCTAGGTTTTAGCTCCATTTTCTCATCCTGAATCTAAGTTTGATTCCCAAAATCATCTTAGCATTCTACTTTCTGTATATAACAGTCTACTTTAGATTTATGTTTAACAATCCAATTCACCCTTAAGATTCCATCATATGATCCCAATGGTGAATTCAAGTAACTCAATCTTATCTTCCATGAAACACCTATTTACTTTGACCTTGGAATCATTTCTATATTACACTAACCATGCATTTGTCATTAAACTAGCTTTCCTAGACAACTTAGAGAGCATACGTGGAGAATTAAAAAACCTAGTTTCTCTAGTATCAATCAAAATAGAAATAAGTTGATCAAAAATATTACTTATAACTTTAATAGTTAAAAATTAAAAATCCTCTTGATGATTATTAATAGCTACATGGATTCTCTATTGAAAGTTCCCTTGTTGTGTAGTGCCCTTAACTTTTCCTTAAGAGTTTCTTTGAGTACATTCGATGGCATAGTGATCACATCCATAGATGAATAAACCACTAGGTAGTCCATTCCTTTCTAACTATTTATTCCCTTTGAAACTAGGTTTGAATCCACCTTCAACTTTCTTGCTACTCAAAAAGTTATTGAATTTAGCATTCCGATTCATAAATTGATTCTTAGAATTTTTGTTCCTTTTCTAGTTCTTCTTCATAAGAGTTGGTTTGGAACATCCAAACTTATTCTTTAACTTCTCTCTAACCTAAGAAAGAGACTTCAATTATGACTTATACTTAACTACCTTCTCAAATACTTGATCCATCATATATGGACCATGTACATCTACCTAACAACTAATTTGGGGTTTTAATCCAATAATGAAATTTCAGATTCAAAACCTTTCATCTACCTAATATTGAGGAAAATATTTTAAGACCTTAATAAACTATTCCCAACACTCATTCATTGAAATATATCCCTAATTTAGATTCTAAATTGTTTGTAGCTTCTGGTCAAAATAAAACTAGGGAAGCCATCATGATCTAAACAAAACCATGAATTTATCCTAGGTGGTGATAGTGGATTTGAGGTTCATCTCAATCTTATTATTTTTACACCATATTGTTGCTTCTCTATCAAGGTGATATTCTCCCCAAACTTCTTTAATTAATTCTAAGTAATTATGGATCTCAAATTACTTTTCCATTTTTGTCAACCAAACTTCGACACCATCCCCTACTAAAGTTATATCAAACACATGAGTATTTAATTTATTCATGTTTTGTGTAAGTTATACAACTACATGAGCCCTCACATCTTATGGCACATTATCATGCCTATGGTCTTGTTGAGATTATTGATAATAGTGTCCTCTTCAGGATCTTCCCAATTAACTTCCTCAACATGCCCATGCACTTTTTGCTCTAAGGTCATGATTCAATCCCTATTTTTATGCATGGTAATGATAATCTAATCCAAATTTTTAGCTTGATCTATAATAATTGGTTTGAATATATTGAAAGGTTAGTGTTTGAAGTACCTTCACCTAGAAGTCTATCATGCACCATTCTCCTTTATTATTAATAAGAGAATACAAATACATTAAAAAACTCATTAATTCTTATATTTTGAGCCTGAACTCTGATACCACAATGTTATAAGCCCAATAGTTTTTAACTTGAAAAAACATATTTTTTTAAAACTTTAATTTAATAATAAAACTAGATTATTCCCATTAAGATAAACTAATTGATCTTTGACTAAATGCATCTTACATAATATACCAATTATGATTCATTAGATAATGATCGACCTATGCATTCAACATAATTACTAATTTAATCCATCATAAAAATATATCTGTTGAATAATAACTCAACTAACTATTGAAATTTATACAATAAGAACAACCAATATAATAATTATAAAGTAAAATAATATAAGGTTTATATATCATAGTGAAATAAAAATAAATATAATGTTCCATAAAAATAACGAGTATCCATAACTCATCATATGTATATAAACTAAAATAATGATTAAAGTTCTATATCAATTAACTACTCAAGGAGAGGGAAAGCATCATCAAAGTGATTTTACATATCAACCATAGACCATAGATTCCACGTACAATGCCCAACTAGGGAATGGGCTTCCATTCACGGATTAATAGATGATAAGGGTGCATGTATCAAGAATTAAATTAGAACCCATGTGTTGTAAGATTCTAATTACATGCAACATATCATAAATAATTCCATTCTAATATGACATTATTCATACATGTGTATAATCAAAAAGGTGAAATGATAACATTTATTTATAAATATTACTTTGCTCAAAGTTTTCATATAGTTTAATTGTATATTAAATCAATCACACACACACACACACACACAATCAATCAATCAATCCATCAATCAATCAATTGTATTTCATTTAATCTAAGTATTAATGAATCTAAATATATGCATGAGAACCATCTCATGATAATAATTATTAGTCTCATTAATACCATATTACTAAATAATTCATATACAATAATTACATGAATTTCTCATATAGATTATTATTTAATACCATAGTAATTAAATATAAGAAATACTTGAAATAATCTTATGTTAAAAAATAACAACTTATTATCACCTACAAAGATTTAATACATCCCTAAGTCCATATTCCATTAAGGCAATATTCCATATATAATTGTTTTGTAACAATCATCATAATATTTAACAATTTACAAATTCTATGCAAACATATCATGTTCACAAGTATTATAAATAAACTAATATAATTCAATAATTTATCAATAAATCCTAAGAAAATAAACAATAATAAATACAACATTTATTATTCTAATAAGCTATTAATCACTTTACTCATAATTTATAACTAAATAACATATTATAAATTAATGATATAAATCCTAATTTGCATATGAATAAACCTATTCATTTTATAAACAAATATCTACTTATAACCCAAATTATTCACATAAACATGTATATCAATTGTGCCCACTTATATTTATATACATTTAAAACCCTTAGCCACTAAAGAACATATATTCCTCTTTATGTATAATCCATAATTACATTTATAAATATTTATATATGTTAAATTTTAGTGTCATATTCTAAGTTACCTACTTAAAAAATAAAAACTCAATCTAAAATTAATATTTAATTTAGTATAATAAATGTCCATCAAATATTTATTTAACCGTAATACACACAGCGAGTTGAAATAAGGAATCAATCTAACTAATAGTTATTTCTCTAACTATATTCTCATATATGGTTATATTGTTAAATTCAAAGTAGACAATAGTCCTATTCAAAGATAATTATTATAAATATTAACCCATTATTTCCATATAACTAACTACATTTTATATTTTAACTCAGTATTATTTTGTAAACCTAGTTGTTTCATATCATTTAACTATGGTAAATATTAACTCAGAATTAATATGTATCTTTAACTGTTTCCTTACATATTTACACAAATGACTCATTATAATATTTCCACAAACATAAATAAATATGTATATACAGTCGACTATAATTCATTTACATACAAATTTAACTATAAACTAAGTTTAGTCGATTATTGACATTCGGTCATTCCATTACAACATTATGTAAGATCGACTCACCATACATAAATTATCATTTCAATACAATTGAATCACATACAATTAAACTCGGTTGACTTAAATAATTTTTGCCCAATTGACACTGAGTTACATATACCCTTAACCCAAGCCTAAGATAATATCCCAAGTTGTATGGTAAATGAAAAAAAAGGACTTTAACTATATATCAATGAATTAAAGAAATACACAGTTCCTTCACTATTTTTCAATGAATAAAATAACCAGATAGTCTTTTCACTTTATTTTAATGAATCAAAGAAACATATATTATAGTAATGATTATAGGAAACCCTGATTCGAATCCTAAAACAATAATATCTCTATATGATTACAAGACATAGAACCACTTTAATATACGATGATGATAAAGTAGCATGGTCAAATATTTAACATTATAGAAACCTATTTACAACCTCTACTAAAAAATGTCTACACACCATTTTACAAACACATAAAATTGATAAATATAATGATACTCAGTCAAAACACAACCATATTAATTACCAAACAAAACCACTCTCAATTATGAAATTTAATACACAATGGTTTCATTTAAAATATTGTCTCTAACCTTTTATACTCAAGTTAGAATTAAATGAAATCATGGATTAAATTATATGGAGGGATTATTCCTTCCATAGGATTGAATCCCTGATTCACCCTAGGGTTTCAAAATCTATCAACCATTTTTTAAAAACCCTTTAAACATTTTGTTCATAGACTGTATACCTTGAATATATATTTGTACAGAAAATCCAAAAGAGCAAACCCTACCTCATAATGTCCCAAAGTATATTTTCTTCCTTAGTCTATAAAAAGTCCCTTTCTTTTCTTTTTCTTTCCTCTGTTGACCTAATCACTATCCAAGAATATAAAACTCCATGTAAATTTATTATTTTTATAGTAAAAAACATGCATTTTGAAAACCCCTAATATCATGGTGACTCATTCTCAACCACTCTAATAATGACTTGCCATCATACCAAAAATTCTTTGCATTTTTCCCAATTATCCAAAACTCAACCACTAAACTAATAATATCCTCATTATTTCCTCAAACTCATAGTTAAACCCTAGCCATCTCAAGTTTGAATGGTTCAAATGACCAAAACAACCAAAACCAAATGATAAATCTATAATTAGGGTTGACATCATAATATGTCAATTAAACATAATTATTATGTTTTAAAAATATTTTGAATGTCTATGCACTTTAATATAACATGATCAAATATAAACATTAATCTATCATGACGTCATACCTAGATAATCCCTTAGGTATTTAGGAACTAAGTCACCCTAGATATCGCCTTAGGTATAGGTTAGATATAGTTTAATAAAATAATTTTTTCATATGATCAAAAAGAAATTTAATTGTTTTCCTTGTTCATATATTTTTTAACAATATTTTTTGTTGAATTCTTGTAGGTACTCACCTGTAAGGGTTGTGCAATCATCCAAAAGAAAGGTTATAAAAATAAATATACCACTATCATATTATATAATGACAACACATCATAATCTATAGAATATTAATAATTACAATGAGATTGTTTAAAATCAAAACATAGATATAAAACATATCAACTATGACCAAGAACAAATTAATCAAACACAATGATGTTAAAATAATTATGCATTAGTGAACTATATGGTGTGTTTTGGGTTAATTATTGAATCTCTACACCTCCAACATTTACATCTATAGCACCCTCCCTAATGATACTCTCCTTCCATATCTATCTAGAGAGTAGACTTTCTATTGTGTCCACATCACAAATGCAAATGGTAGTTAGCTTGTAGCCATGATAATCAATACAAATGATACTAAAGTAAAATAATACTAAATAAGAATAATCCACATGCATATGAAACTCATGTATAGCCAACCAATCAAATATTGAGTCACACAAAATAATCATTATATTTTTTTATATACATCAACATAAATGAAAATAGTTTTTTATATTGGTAATTAAACAACATTAACCTCATAATATTTGTTTAATAAGCAAATTAAGTTTAGTGAGGAAATCAAGATGTAACATGATAAGTGTGGGTGAAAGTATTATATTTTTTAATTCTTGAGGGAAAACACATTCCATTTTTTATAGATTAGCTTTCTCTTACACCAAAAATATAATTTAATATTAAACATTAATAATTAAATTATCCATAACACAAAAAATACATTTAAAGGATATTTATGTCTTTGACGATTCTCAATTATTTGTTAATCAAGTTACCAATCATTATTAAATAACATAATAACATTTAATTTCATATAAATAAATGGTGGATAGACTAAAATAAACCTTTGACATATTATCTATCGATAGTATCCCACATAAATGTAACCATCATGTAGATGCAATGTCCAGTGTGGCATCTTTAATGCCTTTTAACATCAAAGATGATCGTATAATTTTTACAATACAAAATTTATGATAACCTTATATTACATCAAATAAAATGGATGAATTAATAGTTTTATTTATTACATGTATCTCTACAAACATAAAATGCTATAGTGCATTTATAATTTCATATATTAGACCTACATACTAGATCAATTCACATAAAATGACAAACATAAGCTACAAAGAGAGGTGATTAATTATGTTATTATTTATAATTAATTATTCAAATGAAGTGTTTATTGACAATTACTTTGATGTATAAACAAAGATGAATCATGAAATGTACTTATATAAATGCATGATAGTGAATGTGGGGGGGGGGATTGCAATGTCAATTCCATGTCATAAAAAACTATTATGAAAAGGTTATTATTGGCCTAAAATGGAACAATAATGTATTAAACATGATAAATTATGCTTGAAATGCCATAAATATAGTAATTTAAATCATGTTCCATCTCAAGAGTTATAACTGATTATCTCACCTTATCCTTTTCCTTTATGGGGATTTGATTTAATTAGAAAAATAAATCTAGTATCGACATATGGCCTCAAATTCATAATCATAGATACATAATATTTCACTAAATGGGTGGAATTAATTCCATTTGAGTTTAACACAAGGGACAACATATGTAGATTCTTAATGACCAATACTATCTCTTGTTTTGGTATACCTGCACCTATAATTACCCATAATGGGTCATCATTTAAAAATATAATAGTGATATTATTTTTTAGAAATAATAAAATAAAACACAATTTTTCCACAAGTGACAAACAAAACCAATGTCAAAATACTTGGAAAATAGTCAAATGTTATAGTATGGATCAACATTAGTAAATGGTGTGTGCTTTATGGGCATACCACAATAGTGTTTGTATACTTAGGAAAAACCTTTTTAATTTATTTATGGTACAAATTAAGCTCTACCAATTGAACTTGAAATATAATCATTGTGTGTTTCTTTTAAGGATTTAGAAAAATGATTACATCAATTAGAAATATTGAGTGAAAAATGCACATAGGCTATTGAACATTTATAGGTCTATCAAGATCACAAAAAATGAAAATATAACAAAAAAAATCAGCTATGAAAATTTTATTTAGGTGAATTATCACTAAAATGTTGGGCCCATTCATAGTTACAAAAATTATGAAAACAAGTATATTATCTAGATAAACTTGAATTAATACCTCTCAATAACCTAATTAACATCATGAATTTATTTAAATATTACACCTAAAAAATAAAATATTCAAGAAATACAAAAACATTTAAATAATTTAAAAAAAATAAAAATATGTAGCATTCACATGTTTACTAGCTCCTTGGTATCTATGTTGTTTTCTTTATGTTAGTAGATATAATATGATTTTTTTAAAGACACATATATTTTTCACGCATACTTTAATGTGATATAGGAATATTCTAGACTCATGATGCTTTCACATATAGGTGTTGGACCTTTCCTCTTCTCATGTTATATCTTATGTTGGCGACATCTACTTCTTTGATCATAATTGATATAAGTTACATTACTTTATGATAGTTTATAAATTATCATGTTGATATTATATACTAATATTTACACATGTTTATAATCATTCTTACATCTTTCACAATGTACTTGATATGTTATGTTACATAACAATTTTTCTAATACATACATGCAAGGACTAGTTTGATAGGTTTATGTTGGTTTCATATACTTCATTTATTCATATTATCACTTCCTTAAGTGTATTTTTATTTTTATTTTTTTAAATTAATACATTCCTTATTTTTGGTCCCCTACTCCAGTATATGTTTAGTTTTGTAGACACTAAATCTGAATTATATAACACCTAAATTTTGTACACTTGGGAAATACATATCATGGTTGTAACTTCAATTATAATACTCCCTATAGTCAAAATAATTGCATTCACTATATCTTTTGCCTAAATTTATTATATCTTAGACTAACCACTATTATTTTGATGACCAAGCCTTTTATATCATATAAAATTCTATAAACCTGATAATTATACTTCTCTATCATCTTTAGGCATGTACTTATTTTTTAGCTTCTAGGACACATCCCAACTATATGCCTATATCGACACAAGTGTCCTTTTTCAAACAAAGTGTCTAGTGCCCAAGAGTCATTAATTTTCAAATAAAATGTATCCTAAAGGTTTTCCTAAGTGATTTAGTGTAATATATTTTGAAAATGGATTAGTATATATACAATATCAACCTTCCTTCATTCTTGAACTAGAAAATACTATTAACTTACAAGGTAAGTTACCAAGAGCACTCAATCAAGCATTCAAGTGAGAAAATCTACCCTATTCATCATTATTTCCATATCAGGCATATGATTAGTATCCCCATAAGTATAAATTACTAAAGGAACATCCCATGAGAAATATTTTGTAAGTTAAAAGATAGTTAAATATATGTACTTTTTTATCATACATTGTATCCTCATGCACATACATGCCAAGACATAGGGTAGAACTACATAATTTTGAAACCTTCTTCAAAATATTAGATATATAGTTAGTATCTATCGATAGAGGGGTTATTTTGGAAACTTGATATCATGATCCCACTAACCCAATTTTTCCATAGTCACTCCAATGGTTAGGAAGTAGGTTTTTATCATTTTAAAAATATCAATAGTCTATGTGCACAATCTGAACACACTAGAATAAAGGTGACAAAAAATAAAAGGCTCTATGTGGTTGTATCCAAATTTAAACACTATTACATATTAGAAACCTACATCCAACTCAAACACAAACATCAATGCAACCATCCAAATCCAACATAAGTGTCTAAGGCCACATAATGTAAAATTATATAATCTGACAATTGTTATATAATCCTAATCTTGTCCACTTCCATCATGTTTTAGTCTAATTATACATATGTATAGTAAACTAGTTAAGTATTCATGTTTTCAATTTATTTCAATATCTATCAATATGCTTAATTTATATTCATGACATATCTTAGTATTATAAATTTAAAATGTTTTTTATCTAAGTTTTTAAATTAATTATTCTATTGTAGATCTATTTATCATGCTTGTGCATATTCATTTCTATATTATTAACCTTATATATCCTTGTACTAACCAAATTTATAGTTAAAAATTTGGTAAAACTAAATTTGAGATCACAAATAGGTTTTATGACCTTAATTACCAATTGAGAACACGCATGATAAGATATCAATATTTGAAATTATAAAGCACTCCACCATCTATAATTATATCATGTATGAAGCATTATGTGATACCCAAGGTCTAAATGACATTGAAACAACTTACTTTGTGGATATTTCTACACCCATAAAATATCAAATGTATTGGGATAAGATTAATAAATTTGTAGATTAATTATCCCTCATTGATGTTATATCACATTTATCTATGCATTGATTTGGTTATTAGGTTGGCCTATGGCGTAACCATGGCCTAGGTAGACTATAAATATGAGGTAGTGGGTAGTTGTTTATCATTATATTGTGAATTTTACTCTTATTGAATCTTGTGGAGTTTCCCCTCTCAAAATGGCTTGTCTTGTATTCAAATATTTTACTATATTTTAGTCATATTGTCAAATATTATTGTTATTATACTTTAATGTTGAATTAATTTCAATACAAATGCTATTAGAGTTGTGATTTGGGAAATCTTGTTGGTGAAACCCTAATTTTAGAGATTTGTTTATATCTTTCAATATATTAAAAAAATCATTTTAATTTTTTAATTGAATTTGAGGAATCAATCAAGGACATCACAAAAAAATTAGAATTTGGAGGTCTATTTTGTGTGATTTATTTTAATTTTAGTAATTTTCATAAATTTGTTCTATAGTGCACAATTCAATGAACTTCTATAAGTTATTTAATTTTTATAAATATTATGTAATGAAATTACTTCAAGAATTAAGTATAATAGCAGAATTATATCCAATTATGACTGAAATATATCCAAATATATGATAATAGATAAGCCACTTCGAGGGGGCAACCTCTACAAGCTTCAATAAGAGTAGAATTCACACTATGATGATAAATGATTACCCACTACCTCCTATATATAGTCTAACTAGGCCATGGTTACTCCATAGGCTGACCTACTAATCTAAAGAAAGCCACAAGTCAGCTAAGTAATATAGTGTCAAAGAGTAATTAAGCCACAAGTCGGCTAATACTATCCTCATACATGTGATAGGTTAGGCGCATAGCATGCCCTTCTCCTTCAAACCAACATTGTCCTCAACATCGAACAACTGTGGATGTTGTTGCAGAAATTATTCACCTTCCAAAGTTGCATCTTCACTACTTTGGTTTTTCCACTTGATCAAATATTCCTTAATCTCTCTGGTTCTCAACATCTTAGTACGTGTTTGGAGGATCTTCTCTAGTTCCAAAATGACTCGTCCTTCTTCATCTAGTTCTAGGAGCACTGTCTAGGTAGAAACTTTCTATCCAATGACCTTCTTCAAACAAGAAACATGAAATATTGGGTGTATGTGAGATGAATGAGGTAACTCGAGCTTGTAAGCCACACTTCCATTTTTTTGTAGAACCTGATAAGGGCCATAATACTTTGGAGCAAGTTTGTTGCCCTTTTTCTATTGCTTCAAGGACATCTGCTTGTAAGTTTGCAAACAAATAAATACCCAGTCACCCACCTCAAAAATTTTCTCACTTCGATGTTGATCTGCTTGTTGCTTCATCCTATTTTGTGCCAAGGCCAAATTCTCTCTCAAACTAGCCAAAACCTCTTGTTGATGTTGAATGTGCTCTTCCACATCTCAAACCTTGGTGTGCACCTATAATGAAGAAGTGATGGAAGGTGGATGGTAATCATATAGTGTGAGAAATGGAGACATTTTAGAAGAGGTATGGAAAGATGTGTTATACCACCATTCTTTAATTGGTAGCCATTTAACCCAATTTGCTTATTTATCTGATACAAAACAACGGAGATACCTCTCTAAACATTTGTTAACCACTTCAGTTTGTCCATCAGATTGGGGGTGGTAAGATGAGCTATGAGCTAGCTGAGTACCCAAACAAGAAAAAAGTTCAGTCCAGAAATTACTAGTGAAAATAGGATCATGATCACTTACAATTATTTTTGGGGTTCCATGTGATTTGAGAACTTCTTCCATAAAAATAGCCGCGACTATACTTGCTGAAAATGGATGTGAGAGAGCACAAAAATGGAAATATTTTGTAAGCCTATCCACAATGACCAAAATAACATTATTACCTTCAGAACAAGGCAACCCAATGATGAAATCCATGGAAACCTCCTCCCACCTTTGACTAGGAATTGCTGATGGTTGTAACAAACCTGGGGTCTTAACTGTTTCACCTTTATTCTGTTGGCATATCATGCATTCTTCCACAAAATTTTGTACATCTCCCTTGAGTCCTTCCCAAAATAATTCTTTCTTAATTCTATGATAAGTTTTCAAGAACCCTGAGTGTCCCCCAAGTTGAGATGCATGCAACTCGGTAAGAATCTTATGCTTAAGCTCTGAACTTTTGCACAAGTATAACTTACCCTTATACCAAGGACATTACCTTTCCATTCAAATTTATCACAGGATAAATTACCTTGCTGGAGATTTTGAATCAGAACCTATGTATCCTTGTCTTGCTCCCATTCGAACCTAGCTTCATCCACCCAATCTACTTGCAATATGGACTTTGAACAAAGTAATGCTTTTGTGGATGCATCCTGTCTAGATAGTGCGTCTGTTACTACATTATCTTTACCCTTCTTTTAGATGATTTCAAAATCATAACCCAACATTTTGTTTACCCATTTTTGTTGTTCCTCAGATGATAATCTTTGCTCCAAAAAGTATTTGAGACTATCATGATCCGTTTTCACCTTAAAGTGTCTACCCATCAAATAAGGCCTCCATTGTTTAACTGCATGAAGAATAGCCATCATTTCTTTCTCATAGATAGGTTTTTGTAGATTATTACCTTTGAATTGATGACTTTCAAATGCAATGGGTATTCCTTCCTACATTAGTACTGTGCCCAATCTAGACCCAGAAGCATCACATTTAACAATGAATGTTTGTGAGAAGTCTGGAGTAGCCAAAACTAGAGTGGTCCACATAGCTACTTTTAGTTTCTCAAATGCTTTGGTGGCATCATCATTCTAATGGAAAGCATCCTTCTTTAGCAAGGTAGTGAGTGGAGCTACTATGCTGCCATAACCTTTCACAAATCTTCTATAGTAACCTGTTAGTCCAAGAAAACCTCGAAGGCTTTTGAGAGTTTTTTGCATGGGCCATTCCATTATCGCTTTGATCTTCTGAGGATCAACTTTGACCCCTTCATGGGAAACAATGTGACCAAGTTACTCTACCTCCTATACTCCAAAATCACATTTATATGGCTTCGCATAAAGTTGGTGCTTCTCCAAAACTATCAACACATGTTTCACATGTTGCAGATGTGCTTCCCATCTCTAACTATAAATAAATATGTCATAAAAGAAAACTAGCACAAACTTCCTTAAAAAATGCCTAAAAATAGTGTTCATCAAGCTCTGAAAAGTAGATGGTGCATTTGTAAGACCAAAGGGCATTACCAAAAACTCATAATGGCCTTCATGTGTTCTAAACGTAGTTTTATGAACATCTTCATCCTTGATTCTAATTTGATGGTACCTCGAGTGAAGATCCAATTTTGTGAAATAATTATCACCATGCAACTCATCAATTAAATCATCAATTACTAGAATAGGAAAATTATCTTTGATGGTGTACTTGTTGAGTTCCCTATAATTTAGGCACATCCTACATGTGTCATCCTTCTTCCGTACCATGACCACTGGTGATGAATATGCACTTTGGCTATGCATGATGATCCTTGCCTCCAGCATCTCATGGACCATCTTTTCAATTTCACTCTTTTGTGCATATGGATATCTATATGGTTTGATATTTGGTGGTTGAATACTTGGAATTAGTTGAATGGCAAGATCATCTTCTCTTTTTGGTGGTATTCCTTTTGGCATGGCCCCAAAAATAGATGAGTGGTCTTCAAGAATTAGTTGTAGATCAGGATGTGTAGATACCTTTGGGGGTTGAACTTCTATGGAGCATAATCATGCAATAAGTCCCTCTGCCCCATTTTTTAGCATCTTGGTCATCTGATGTGAACTAACCAATTGTGGAGATTTTGCATGTAATCCATGTAGTTCAATTTTCTTACCTTCAGAATGAAAGTGCATGAATAGTTCTTGGAAGTTCATCTCAATGGTACCTAAGTTTGTGAGCCATTGGACTCCCAAAACAATGTTTGTGTTACCCATGGGAATAGCAAACATAGGAGAGTCAAGATTGTACCCACCCATAGTAAGCTTAATACTATGGAATTTGCCTGAATAATTAATTGTGCCACCATCTGCAATCATGACCTAAAATTCTGGTGCTGGGTAGATGAAACAGTTCAATTGAGTGGCCAACTTATGGTTTATAGAGTTATGTGTGCTCCTTGAATCAATCAACACTGTCACCTTTTATTTCTTGAGGAAACCCACCACCTTAAGAGTTTGTGGAGTGCTAATACCTGCAAGTGCATGACAAGAGATTGTGGGTTGGGAATCTTTAGGTACATCCTCTATATCTTCCTCATCATCATTGGAGGCATCATTTTCTTCTTCATCTTCATTTGGTCCCTTAATGTAGAATAAATTCTTCTCAGCACATCTATGTCCTTTACTCCACTTGCTATCACAACCAAAACATAATCCTTTTGCATGTTTTTCTTCAATTTGCTGAGGGGTCAATCTAGTAGGTGGAGGAAATGTTGATGATGATATGTTACGATATTTGAAGTGATTGAATGGCTGCTTCTTGTTGGCTATGAATTTTTCCTCGGCTCTACGTGATAGGATAATAGATTAAAAAATATTAAGTGGATTAAACATGCATACCTCATGTTGAATGTGGTCCTTGAGTCCACCCAAAAATAGGTCATTCAAGTTTGCATCAAAAATTGTCTCCACACGTAAGGATAGGTTCTGAAAATGATGAATATAATCCTTGATAGAGCTATTTTGTCACAATTTTGCCAGTTGGCTGAAGTAATTATATGTCACACTATTGCCATAGTGTAATTGTAGCTACTCTATAAAAATTGACCAGGTGACATTGAGACTCCTCTTTTTCTTTTGAGCACACAACCATCGATACCAAAAAAATTGATCAGGTTCAAGATACAAGGATGCCATGGTAACCTTTTATCCACTTGGAATCTAATGTAGGTCAAAAAAACTCTCCATTTGGTTGAGCCAATTGACTGGATCTTTTCCATCGAATTTGTGCATATCCACTTTTGGTAATAGGTTCTTCTGTGGCCATGCAGTTGGATTTGAAGTAGATTGGTTAAGAGAACCACCTTGGTGGGTTTGTGAAATAGATTTAGCTTGATGATTTGATTGATTAATGTTTAAATCCAACATGATATATCCCAAACTATCTTGTATGGATTGCATATTCGATTGTATGTCTTGCACCTCACTCTGAATGCCTTGCACACTATAGTCAAGCTGACTCACTTTGTGATCTATGTCAGAAAACCCTGGTACAAAGGGTCTATTACATCCCCCTTCTGACTCCATCTCATCATTTTTAGGAGTTTTTCCTGGGGTTTTAGCACCCTTTCCTCAGCCTCAAGTTTGTGGACCTGCCATAAAAGGGTTTTGTGATGTTGACCCTTATTGACACTTTTGACCCAACTTTAACAAAGCAATTTTGGAATTATTTCGGCCTCAATTCAAAATATACAAAGAAAAAACCATATCCAAATTTTTATAATCTTTCCAAAAATGTAAACAACTCAGAAAAATTCTTTGAATTGCACACGATAGAGCAATTTTACGAAAAACCATAAAATAGTGATAACTTTTGAAAAATAGATACAAATGAGCTGAAATTTTAATGGAAGCTTAATGTGATGATTTCACACCTCCAGTAAAAAATTTCAAAGACATTCACAACTATTTTTTATATATCACAGAATTTAAAAATTTAGTGTTTCACCCACAATATTGCCCAAATCGCAGCTCTAATACCACTTGTAATGAAATTACTTCAATAATTAAGTATAACAGTAGAATTATATCCAATTATGACTGAAATATATCCAAATATATAATAATAGATAAGCCACTTCGAGGGGGCAACCTCCACAAGCTTCAATAAGAGTAGAATTCACAATATGATGATAAATGATTACCCACTACCTCATATATATAGTCTAACTAGGCCATGGTTACTCCATAGGCCGACCTACTAATATATATAAAGCCACAAGTCAGATAAGTAATATAATTTAAAAGAGGGATAAGTAAGCCACAAGTCGGCTAATACTATCCTCATACATGTGATAGGTTAGGGGCATAGCATATTATAAAAATATATATGATGTATTTTATTTTCATTTTTTAATTTGACGTTGACATAAGTACAAAAATGCTTAGTTAAAGTTTGGTCAAAAGTACTAATCAAGATCGACATCATCAAGCCTTTTTATGGTAGGACCACAAACTAGGGGTGAGGAAAGGGTGTTAAAACTCTAGGTAAAACTCCATACAAATAATATATGGAATCAGAAGGGGGAGTTACTATATCCTTTGTACTAGGATTTTTTGAGATAGATCATAAAGTGAGAGAACTTGAGTATAATGTGTAAGGTATTCAAAGTGATATGCAAGTCATACACTTTGATATGAAAGCCTTACAATCTAGTCTGGTGAATATCATGATGGATTTACAAAATAATCAACAAAATAATCCATCTATCACTATTTCACAATTCTACCAAGTTGGTTCTCCTAACTAGCCTAATCCCAATGCAAGTACCTTACCCCAAAGGAACCCATTACTAAAGTTAAATATGCATAAATTTGATGGAAAGGACCCACCCAATTGGATCAACCAAATGGATACTTTTTTTTATCTATATCATATCCCATGTGGATATAAGGTTACCATGTCATCATTGTATCTAGAACCTAAATAATTCATTTGGTATCGATGGTTGTGTGCTCAAAATTAAAAAAATGAATCTTAGTGGCACTTGATCAATTTTGTACATAGGAGCTATAATTACACTATATCAATAGTGTGATAGATAATTAATTTAGCCAAATGGAAAAATACAAAAAATTAGCTTAGTTAATAGTTATATTCATAATTTTTATAACTTATCTTTATGTGTGGAGATAATTTATGATGAGAACTAAAATAACCTATAATTTGGTGGCCTCAAGGACCACACTCAAAATCAATTACATATGTTTAATCCACTTAAGGTTTTTTATTATATTATCATGGCATATGAGGCCAAGGAAACATTCATAACCAAAAATAAGTATCCATTCACTCACTTTAGATGATATAGCATATTTACACCATAATTTCCTCCAGCTACTAGATTGACCCCTCATCAAGTTGAAGAGAATCATGTAAGAGGATTATGTTTTAGTTATGACAGTAAGTGGAGAAAAGGGCATAAATGTGTTGAGAATAAGTTATTCTACATTCAGGGATCTAATGAAGAGGATGATGCGTCCAATGATGATGAGGAAGAGATAGAGGAGGTACTTGAATATTCCCAACCTATAATTTTTTACCATGCACTTTCAAGTATTATCACTCCTCAAATACTTAAGGTGGTCAATTTATTTAAGAAACAAAAGGTCAAAATGTTGATTGACTTAGGGAGCATACATAAATTCATCAACCATAAGTTTTCCACTCAATTGAAATATTTCATTTACCCAACACCATATTTTAGGTCATGATTATAGATGGTGGCATAGTTAATTATTTAGGGAAATATCATAGTATTAATCTTAGTATAGGTGAGTACAATCTAGATTCTCATATGTTTTCTATTCCCATGGGTGGTGTATAAATTGTTTTTGTAATTGAGTGGCTCACAACCTTGGGTACAATTGAGATGAAATTATAGTAATTATTCATGTAATTTCAAAATTTAGGTAGGAAAATTGAACTACGTAGATTATAATCAAAATATCCATAAGTTTTTAGTTCACATAAAATGATAAAGATGATAAAAAGGGAGTAGAAGGATTTATGGCATGATTATGTTCCATATAATTTAAACCCATAAATTCATCTACACATCCTTATCTATAGATGATTATTTTTGACCACCCATCTATTTTTAGGGCCATACCAAAAGGACTACCACCAACAAGAGAAAATGATCATGTCATTCAACTACTTATAAGGTGTATATCACCAAATATCAAACTCTATAGATATTTATATGCCAAAAAGTATGAAATTTAAAACATATTCCATGAGATGTTATAGTTAGGGATCATTAGGCATAGCTATAGTGTATTTTCATCACTAGTGGTCATGGTGTATAATAAGTATGACACATGGATAATGTGCCTAGACTATAGGAAACTCAATAAGTACACCATCAAAGATAAGTTTCCTATTTTAGTAATTGATGAGTTTCATTATGTTTCATATTTTTAAAAAATGGATCTATGTGCAAGGTACCATCAAATTAGAATTAAGGATGAAGATGTTCATAAAACTAATTTTAGAGCTCATAAGGGCCATTATAATTTTTTGGTAATGCCATTTGGTATTAAAAATGTACCATATACTTTTAAGATATTGATGAACACTATTTTTTAGGCCTTTTTAAGGATTTTTATATTTTTTTTTATGACGTATTAATTTATAGTAAGATAAGGGGAACACACTTGCAACATGTGAAACAAGTATTGATAGTTTTGTATTATCTTTTCCTTTTATAGTAAAAGAGGTAGAGTACCTAGGTCACAATGTTGATCCTCTAAAGATTAAAGCTATGGTTTAATGGTCAATACCCAAAACTCTCAAAATCCTCCAAGGGTTCCTATGATTAATAGGCTACTACCAAAGATTTGTGAAAGGTTATGGTAGCATAGTAGCTCCACTCACTAAATTGTTAAATAAGTATACCTTCCACTAGAAGGATGTAGCCACTAAATCATTTGAGAAACTAAAATTAGTTATGTGTACCACCCTAGTTTTGGCTACTCTAGACTTTTCAAAGTTGTTTATTATTGAATGAGATGCTTCCAGATCAAGGACGGGAGTAGTAATATTTTAGGAAGGAAGAACCCTTGCATTTTAGGGTCATAAATTCAAAGATAAAAATCTAAAAAATCATATCTATGATAAATAAATGATGGATATTCTTCATACAGTCAAATAATAGAGGCTTTATCTGATGGGTAGAAACATTAAGGTGAAAATAGATCATGACAATCTCAAATACTTTTTTGATAAAATATTATCATCTAAGGAATAATAGAAGTGGGTAACAAAAATGTTGGGTTATTATTTTGAAATCATATATAATAAGGGTATAGATAATATAGTAGAAGATGCACTATTTATATGGGATACATCCACAAAAGCATTATTTTATGCAATGACCATGTTTTAGGTATATTATGTGGATGAAGCTAGGTTAGAGTGGGAGAAAGACAAGGATACATAGGTTTTGATTAAAAATATCCAAAATGGTTATATAGAATATACAAAAATTTAATGGAAAGGTAATTCCCTATGGTATAAGGATGGATTATACTTATGTGAATATTTAGAGCTGAAGCATAATATTCTTGTAGAGTTACATGCATCTCCAATTGGGTGACACTCTAGGTTCCTAAAAACATATCATAGAATCATTAAATAATTATTTTGGGAAGGACTCAAGGGAGATGTACAAAATTTTGTGGTAGAATGCTTGATATTCCAACAAAACAAAGGTGAGATACTTATGACCCTGGGTATGTTACAACCTTTAGATATTCCTAGTCAAAGGTGGGAGGAGGTTTACATGTATTTCATTGCATGGTTACCTTGCTATGAACGTAAGAATGTTATCTTGGTAATTATGGACTTTCTTAAAAAATATACCCATTTTTATGCCCTCTCACACCCATTTAAAATAAGTAAAGTGGTGGTTATTTTTATAGAATTAGTTATAAATTTACATGAAACTCTATAAAAAATTGTAAGTTATCATGATCCTATTTGCACTAATAATTTTTGGAGTGAACTATTTTCCTATTTGGGTACTCAGTTAGCTTATATCTCATCTTACCACACCCAATCTAATGGACAAACATAAGTGGTCAACAAATTTTTAGAGGGGTATCTCTATTATATTGTATCATATAAGTATGAACATTAGGTTAAATGGCTACCACTTGTAGAATTGTGGGTATAACACATCATTCCATACCTATTCTAAAATATCCCAATTTATAGCACTATATTGTTACCAATTTACTTCTATCACTTCTTCCTTAAAGGTGAAAACCAAGGTTTGAGATGTAGAGGATCTCATTCATCATCAACAAGAGGGTTTTTTTAGTTTGAGAGAGAATTTGTCCATAGCACAAAACAAGATGAAGCAACAAACATATCAACACCATAGTGAGAATTTTTTTGACGTGGGTGACTACATATTTATATGTCCATATCCTTCAATTATATGTCCTTAAAGTAACATGAAAAATATAACAAATTTTATCCCAAGTATTATGGCCCTTATCAAGTTTTATATAAAATAAAAGTGTGGCTTACAAGATGGATTTTCCTCACTCATCTCGCATATACCCATTATATCATGTTTCCTACTTGAAGGTCATTAGATACAAATTTTAATCCTAGAAAAAGATACCTAAACTAGATGAAGAAGGATGAGTTAATTTAAAACTAGAAAAGATCATAAAAACATGTACTAAGAGATTTAGAACCAAAGATCTTAATGAATATCTGTTCAAGTGAACGAACCTGAGCAGTGAGGATGCAACTTAGGAGGGTGAATATTTTTTGTAACATCATTCTGAGTTCAACATTAAGGACAAAGTTAGTTCAAAGGGGAATGGAATGATAACCACCTAACTTATCACATACATTGGGATATGAATAGATAACTTTTGCATATTGATCCCTCTTTGATGTTATATCACATTTCTCTATGAATTCATTTGGTTAGTAGGTCAGCCTATGGAGCAACCATGGCCTAGGTAAAATAAAATATGAGGTAGTGGGTGGTTTTCTATCATCATATTATGAATTTTTATCTTTTTAAATATTTTATAGGTTTCCCCCTATAAGTGGCTTTCCATTTATTAATATATTATATTATATTTCAATCATATTGTGATCTATTATTATTATTATTCTAATTTATTATTAAATTTATTTCATTATAGATACTATAAAAGATCTAAAAATAATACAAAACTCATCACCTTTGATCCAACAAATTTACCATCCATGGATATTATTGATCAACATTTTCCTTTATTCATAAAAGTAAATATTCATAAAAAATGAATCAAAAGGGTGTCCATTGGTAATGGATCAGTCCTAAACATTTGTAACACAAATTTATTAACCATCATGGGAATTGATACCAATATTATCCAAAAATAATATATGCATATCAAAGGCTTTGATAATTTGCATATCCCTCAAATTATAAAAATCACATTAGATGTGACATTGGGGAAAAAAAGGTTCCAACTACATTTCAAGTAATATCCCAATCCTTACATTATAACTTACCTTTTGGTTGACCATGGATACACACAATGAAAATTGTTCTATATTCATTATATGGATGTGTAAAATTCATAGATGAGGGAACCTTATTAACAATTCATGTCATGTTAAATTTTAGTGGTGAATATTCATTAATTCATGAATATTTATTTTTTGGGAATTCGATATTGGCAATTTTGGAGGGATAATACATAGAACTAGGTTGCCTAAAAAATTAGAGTGTAATTTATTTTATAGGTTAGATTTCTCAAAATTTACAATACCTCAAAAAAAAGTATGCCTATTTCACTTACACACACACACACACACACACACACACACACACACACACACACACACACACACACACACACACACACACACACACACACACACACACACACACACACACACACACACACACACACACACACACACACACACACACACACACACACACACACACACACTAATAGGATTTCGTACATCGATATAATTTAGGAAGTCATTATGTGCATTGAAGAGATAAAATAGATAGGTTATGGGGCAAAGGAAAAAAGGATATCAAAAACTTTACTAACCTTAATATTATTTAATACTTATTTTCTTCTAAAATATTTTTAAAAAATTAAAAATCATCTCAATCCAAGTCCATACACAAAATTTATGGCCTTGGGATGTTGGTAGTATGTTGTATCGTATAAGCAACTATTTGATTGCATTGTATATGGAACCATTTGGTTGCATTTATATGCAACCATATAGTTACATAATAACCATTAAATTTCATAAAATTTAATCTATTTATTTCATATAAATGGAAATAAATATTTTCATATGCAATGCAATCAAATTATTGCATATGTGATACAATAGGATGTCAACTTCTTGAGGCCATAACTTTTGCATACGAACTTAGATTTAGATTATTATTTTTTTGAAATTACATAGATATTAAATAGGAATTAAAATATATAATATAAATTTCATTTTATACAATTTTATATTCCTTTTTTATTTACCCCACAACCTACAAGTTTAGCAAAGTAAGGTCTTACACATAATAAATTTTCCAACATGCTTACAAATTCAACATGACTACAAAATAATATCTATAATTTCACCAAAAAATTACAAATATATTTATGCTAAGGTATCTTAAAATTTACCATGATGTATTTTGATGATGAACCTTTAAAAAAAATTTAAATGATACATTCTCTCATATAAGGGATACCTAAAGTGGTACCACCTAAACATTGTATTCCAATTAAAAATATAAAAACCTCTAAAATAGTTGAGTTCAAGTAAAATGGATCATTTACCACCAGATATAAATAAGGCACTAACCACTAAGGTATACATGGATTAACATCAAGGGTAATATCAATTACCAAAGGAGCAAATAATATCAAAACCAAAAAAAATCCAACCCATTGAACATCCTTTAGTAGTTGACAATAAGCATCAAGATGGCCATGTTTCATATTACTATGATAATAATGATGATTTATCCTTGATATGAAAAATGAGACATTATAGAAACTAAACTTTGATCCACTTTAGCATCTCTCACATAACCTATTCACACCTATAAGACCAGACACATATAGCCTAAATCCATCTATAGAGGATGAAAAATCTACTCAAAATAAGGGTAAATAAAAGTAGAAGAACATGTAAATAATTTTTACTCCATACATACCTCTTGGATACAAACATTGAGTCAACCTTAAAAAGGGAAAATATAGATAAATCATGTAAATAATGTGTAGGTATATCATAAGAGTCCACAATAGATGTTAGATGTTACAGATCATAACAAACTAAGATACTCTATATAGAATAATTTATATGTTACTTGAACATAGGATGATACCCTAATAGACATAGATCAGGTAGCATAGTTATTCCTAAAGAGGGATTACCATATTTTAATTATCATCAAATCACTGGCCATATGAATAATTAATGTGAGGCATTTTAAAATCAAATTTAGACATATAAGAGTGAAGGTCATATACAAATTCTGTCTGAGAAGTGAATAATACATAATAATTTCAAAGGCTCACAAGAAAACCATAATTTAAAGCTACTAAGACAAGAATTTATAACTATTATTGATAATACTTATGGGGTCTATTTTTAACATCTCAAGTTTAATAGTAATAATTATGATATAGTTTATAGCACCACATTTCTTCAACAATTGGGAGATAATACAACTAAATTAACATACTTTTCATGATTATATAATCTCATGGGTACATCAACCTAACCATCATATATGGAGCATAGGTGGTCCTAATGTTCATATGGATAATATATTGGGAACCACATCTGACATTCAAATTTGGATAACATTGGCTTATTGATTGGAATGTAACATTGAATACTCAAATATGTGTATCACATTTACTATTAAGGATCGAGAAAATTGCATACACCATGATGGATATGGTCATCTTGTATGCAATATAAATCTAACGGAAAAGAGCATTAGTCACTTTTTAGTAGAATCAAACATCAAGAACAAGATTAAGACAAAGCATTCCCAAGACTAAAAACTAGGGGGAGATTGATAATAATAAGACAAAACACAACACAACTATAAGTACAAGAGACAAATTAATTTAAACTTCCTCATAGCTCTAAATCACTTTTTGAAATGGTAGTTGGATTTTTCAACTTCTATCTAAATGGAGTCTTCATTAATGACCTTTCCTTGTGGATATCACCTCCCCTTTATCCATTCTAGTTATCGCCTTGGCATGTATTGGTATATGAAACTTCTCTTATAAATTCTAAATAATAACTTTAGACAAAAGATCTTGTTTTAAGTGAGTCCAAAATAAGTTATCACACTCACTTATAACAAGTTATTTTGTGATACATTTGTGATCAATTAAGTAGGGCATTTGTATGTATTTATAATCCATGTATTGAATAGGTGTAATTAGGTTTAGGATAACCTTGGATTATAATTTTCAATCCAAGTTAAATAAATAATGTCCTTAGTTATGCATTTATAGAGGTATGGATCAACAATTCTTATTTTCAAGGCATTTACGTTGATATTTTGAAATTCTTGACATTGAGGATGATGATGTCATCATGACCTTATTTCAATTTGATATTTATTAAATTTTCCTTTTTGAAAATTTAAAATTAACTAATTCAACATGGATTATTTAACTAATAATTTAATTTAATTTTGTATTTAATTAATTATACTTAGGCTTTTAGTCATTTCAAGAATTATATTAAGTGCCCTACTTAAGTGGTCACAAATGTTAATATTCTAAGCCTCAACCTATTTAGGGATGAATCCATAAGAGGTTATCATTGTGTTTAAGATAATATTCTAAATAGGGATTCTTTGATGCAATTATGGGTACTTACATCCAATGTGCACACAAATTTATGATGTTCAATGATTTATAGGATTAATTTCAATAGTTTGGTAGAAATCAATCTGAAATCCATTTTAGACATGGATGTGGCTGAAAAGGAGTATCTACATTTCCCCCTATTTGAGTAGGTGTTTCAATAAATAGGCATAGTAATGTCTTCTCAAATAATGGAAAGTTCATTATGTTTAAATTTTTACTACTTTACTTAATGCCCCAAAGGGTGGTTGATGAGCCCTAGATGCCCCCTTAAGGTGTTAAAAAACAAATAATGTCATCAGATGTGCCATGAAAAAGAGGAAATGACATGCTCTAGTGGTAATGGGGGTTAAAATATTGATTTACAAAAAGGTGGTTATAATTAGTGTCACCATGATTTGTCCCTGTTGGGTGGATGGGTTAAGAAAATGATTTTCCCAAAGGCATTTCTAATCATTAACATAGTGGTTTTCCCTAGTAAGGTATATTTCTCATGGAATAAAAGTGATTTACCCTAGTAAGGTAGAATATATCATTAATTGGTCAAAATAATTTACCACATCTGAGCAAATTTAAAAATAGGATTTCATGCAATAAATATGTAATATAGATGAATGATGAGCTAGCATATAATAACAATACAAATATTGAAGACTAACTAGTACAAAGATGCACATTTCAACTAGCACAGGGTATGGCTAGAAAGTAATGATGTTAAATGGGTCTCTGAAAATCCCAATAACATGGTTAGATCAAAAAATAAGTAATGTAGTAATTAAAAACACCAAAATGGACTACAGAGTCAAAAATAAGACTTATTAGAATAAATGGGAGGGAATTTTAGGCACTAGGTAGTGGAAAATTAAATTTTCTAACTATGTATTCACCCCATGGGGTGAAAAAAATTCATTTCAACCCAAACCATTTATAGATTAGAGATTTTACCTAGCAAGAGAGAATCAATAATAAATATTACATGGAAGAGGATGGAGGCACATGAGTCATTAGGTGAGGGAGCATGATAAACCACCACATGGCAGACCATCAGTAAGTCACCTCACCTAAGCCTTTTAGTCATTTATTAAGCATTTAATGTTAGTGTTTTTAATAAAAATGGTGAAGTCGCCATTTTCATGGTAGGGAAATTCATGGCTTCACCCCTCCACTTTTCAACAAATTAACCAAAATTTGGTAGAAATCATTAAATTGACAATTTTAGAAAAAATAGGTGAAGTCACTATTTTTGTGCAAAATAAAAATAATGGCTTCACTTATTTCCTTGGAAAATGCCAAATCAATGATTTCACTAAAAATAGGTGAAGTCTCCATTTTTTGTTTAAAATTAAAATGGTGACTTCATAATTTTAAAGGGAAATGGAAACTTCTCTAAAATCACCAATTAGGGAAACCCTATGGAAAATAAGCATTAGGTAGGTATTATATAGATAGTAATGTAGAATAGAATAGAGGTATTTGTGGTTATATAATTATTTCAAAGTACTTATGGCACATGAACAATGCTCTCATTACTTACAAATGCCATAGATCTAGACAGAGGACATGATGGACTTTTTACACATTCTAGGTCTACATGACATAGCTCAGACACCCATGATCAAAGTAGATCAGGCCTATTTGAGTGTACTAGTAAATCGATGGCACTCATTTACTTCTACTTTCCACCTAATTATAGGAGAGGTGATAGTGACACTTGAGGATACTTGGTGTATCCTCAATCTACCTATGCAAGGTCACATACTATTTTGAATGGAACCTAGTAGCAGTAGGTAGTGATAGATAACTTGACTAGGTATATAGACATTCTCATGGTCTATTGGAAGGTCGACATTAATTTTCTAGAGATGTACATTAATATTTGATGAGATGACCTTCTCTTAGAGGACCCATCACCACCATCACTAATTGATAAATAGGTCATGACTCTCATGGATATTGTCAATGGCATCTTGTTACCTGACAAGAGTGGTCAATTATTTCGCATGGACCTAGGTGGATTGATCTTTTCTATGATGGATAACTTGACTAGGTCTTCATAGGAGCCAATAATATTGGCCTAACCTTATAGATACTTGTACACCGTGGCCTAATTAAGAGGCCAAACTATTGGTATTATGACTTTGATCTAAGTTTAAGGATTAAATCACACTGATTTTGAGTGACTTGGTGGCCAAAGATGAGTATAAAACCTAAAAAATTCAATGGCATATAGATATATTTAGATAGGTGAAGGATGTAGAGGAAACTATAGTGAGATATAATTATATAAGAATATGATGGATGAGTTGACACTTGAGTTCTTCATTTGGGAGCCTTACCAATCTTATTGGTTACAGTGGCCACAAGTTGATTGGTACATGATGTTCATGACTACCTAGTGCTTCTTGGTAGGTAAACAATCTCATACTATCAAGAAGTATAATCTTAATCAAGTACATAGGTAGTTTGGGATGTAATAGGATGTCCTTGCTGATTTGAGATGGCTTAAACACAATACTCAAGAGATTAATAATGATACTCTAATGATTCCTAGGAGAATAATTTATGGGTAGCTATGGGAGAGTTTCTTGGATTCCATGGGCCTATGTTGGTGTCCTAATAGATGTATGTGTGATTCCATATTACATTATATGGTAGGCATAGGTTTGTCCTCTAAAATTGATAACACCAATTTAGACACCAAGATAGGTTCAATATGGATAGGTATAGGTTATATAGGTACATGATATATAGGTAAAAATTGGGGTTAGTGATTAGATGGATATAGATGAGGAGAGTGAGGCTAAGTTTGAGTTTGATAGTGGTGATATTAGTTTTTCTAGTAGTTATAATAACAATGGGGGGTATGATAATGGAGACAATAGATGGGATTAGGGAGATGTTAATATGTATATAATGGGTAGATCCCAACTCATCAGGTATATAAAATGATTTTTTAGATCAAGGTTAGGTAGGGCCATCTGGTATAACTAGAGGAACTAAGGATAATTCTATATTAGAGGGTGAAATTATGATTAGGGTGGACTAGATTCAAGGATTACAAACTAGAGTTGGCTAGCTACATGCTTAGGTGACTTAAATATGGTTAGATTACTTCCCTTCAGTCATATATTGATTGAATGAAGGTAAATATAGTTAAAATGAATTAGTCATAAGCATAGATATAGGTAAATAGGGATCAATCCATATCTGAGAGTTATCTAGCCCTAGCAAATGTTTATAGGCTCAAATGTGAATGGGATGAGGCATGAGGTTCCATCTCATAGGTAGGGTTTATTATGATGGTCTTGGAGATCCTTCAGGTTAAGTATGATGCCTCCTACTATTGATGGGCCTATCATTCTATAGTCCCTAGAGATTAATAAATTCTTATGTTCAAGTTATGAGATGCATAGAGGGATGGTACAATAGATATGACCATCGCCACTACCAAGACCACCTCCTATAGGACCTATGAAGTCAAAAACTTATAGCTAATGTTGTATATCTCTAAGCTATTTTTTTATCTTTGTATTATGACATGTATATAGTTGTGATGCATATGACATTAGTTTTTGAGATATATGGCATTAGTATTTGGTTTGCGGACTTGTAAATGGATTTTTATTCTTTTTAATATATATGTTATGCTCTAATTATTTTATTTATCATGTTTGGATATGTTTCCATGCTTATATGTGATTAAATTACAATATTTATGTTTATTTACTTTTAAAGATGTAAGCTCATTCATTCATTGTATGCCATGTATATGAGATGTTGGTCTCAAATTTTATCTTCCTATGTTGAGGACTAGTAAGATATAATTATTTAGAGATGGACATTTGTATTAGCACATAATACAGTCATGGTTATTTAATTTTTATGGGTTTATATTTTTTTGGGTAGTTTTTTTGTGAATAAGGGGAATTACTACAGATAGAATCATTTGATAGCTCTATTTGGCCTAATTTTTGTTGTAGCTTGTGATATTATGCATCATAGTTATAGAAAACTATAATAACAATGTGTATCCTAAGCAAGAAAAAATTAATTTAAATTCAAATATAAACCACTTATTTGTAATATATGAATAATCAAATCACAAGTGAATATAAAGTAATAAATCAAGTTTGGGACTGAATACAAATATTCACAACTCAAGTACAAGATATGGTTAATAAATACTAAAGTGTAAATAAAATTTAATGATCTGATGATAACTAAGGAAAAGAGGCAAAATAAAATAGATTATTCAATAACTAATTAAAATAAATCAATCAATCAAATAAACAACTTAAATAAATTAAAAAATTAATGAAAGAAACAATGCTAACCATCAACCAATTAAAATAAAAAGTTAACAATTAAATTAAGGCAAATGAAATAAACAACGAAGCTAAAGCCATGAAATAAACAATTAAGTTTAATAGAAAACATAAGTTAAGGAAAAATTAACAAATAATCTAAAGTGAAAGCAATAAATAATTATGTTTAAACAATAGCAATAGACAATCTATGTTAAGAAAAATAAACAAGCTAAAGTATAAGTGATAAACAATTAAGTTAAATGAAGATCAATAAATAGCCTAAGTTAAGGCAAAGGAACAAATAAATTATTTAAATAAAATTAATAAACAACTAATTTAACTATTTTTGCACATGTAATATAAGTGTTATGCTTGTCACAAAGGTTTCCCCTAGTCTATAGGGAGAAATGACATAGGCAAGATTGGTAAAGGTTGTCCCTAGGCTATAGGGAACAATAGAAATGGTAGGATGACAAAGGTTTTCCCTAAGTTATAAGCTAAAATAATAAAGGTTTCCCATGTGGTATAGGAAAGAAAGACACTAGAACATTTGAGGGGAAATATAATTATAAGGAATGGGTGACCGAGTTATCTCAAAATGCACTAGGAAATTGGATATCGCCTACATAGTCCCATAGACTCAAGTTCTAATATGTAATTAAGTAAAATGTAGTTATCCTAAGAGATGGGATAGAATAAAATTAAAGACAATTTAAAGAGACTAATTATAAAATAAATTGGGATTGGGCTTGTAAAATGGTGAGAGTGTAAAACAAGTAGATTGATTCTCACAATTGTGAGAAAATCAAGAATAAGAAATTAAAAAATCACAAGAGCATGGTTTAGGATAAAATCATATTGATAGGTAAAAGGTGTGTGTTTAAAAATAAACTTGATTGATAATTCATAATGTTCACTATGTCTAAGGCTTAGAACAAGAATAATCTCACAAAATAGCTAGAGCATAAATAAATTGCAAAAAATTGAGAGTGTGAGAGGTCTATGAATCATAAAATTATGAGATCCATTTTGAGACAAACCTATAGGAAGGAATGATTCAAGATAATGGTAAATGATACCAATCATTGAGGCTAGCCAAGCTAGCTTAGGATGCCTCATGTATCCAGGTGTTGCCTACATAGTCTTTACAAACCTTAGGCCAATGTAGTTCTTCTAGAAGTGGGAGTGAACAATATAAAAAAATGGGATATGCAAATGGAAGTGGTCATGATTTGGCCCTTGTGAAATTTTCAAGTATCCCTATTGAATAGGAGATTCATGTCTTGAGTAGCATGAACACAATCTAAAAGGATTAATGTTTGAGTCTTGTTTAGATGTTTTTCTAGAATATGTCCATGTTTTATGGATTTTATAGACATCTCAACTCAATGGATAATTATGAGATACAAAATGGGTTATCTCACAAAACATTGACAACATGGCATAAGTTACTTGAAAAATGGAAAGAACATGGTTTAAATCATGGTTAAGCTGACCTTAGAAAACATTAAGTGTTTCCTACATAGTCCAAATAGACCTTAAACCACTTTAGTTCACCCTATAGCAAAACATATAAATAAGTAATAACATGTTCATGAATATGCAAATGACAAGGTATGACATAATAGTAAGGCAAGTTATTGTAAAAGGTTATTCCTAGGCAATAGGAAATAATGACATAGGTAGGGTGTGCCAAGGTTATAGGAAAAAATGATACGTAAATGATGTAGAATGTTTGTTAAAATGAAGGATGCAATTACTATATCAATATCATGTTAACCTAAAATATTGTCCCTTTGTTAATGAATGCACTCAAATATTTGTAAGACTGAATCATCTACTAAAATTGCATCTGAATTCAACTACTCAAGGTATTTAGATTATTAATGAATTAGAACCAAGTCCAAAAATGGAAATAGGAGAGGTAAGAAAAAATTTGGACCATAGGTAAGGTATGGGGGGAAAGGTATATGGTATGGTATAAATAAGGTGATGTTACACCACAACTTCAAATGATCCCCATAGACAATACTTTGGGTCACTCAACTTGAGATGTATTATAAAGCACTTGAGATGTATTATGTTCATTGGTTCATCAATTCCATTTCCTTTGGCATATCCAACCTATATGCTCCAGAGCCACAATTAGTAATAATCACATAGGGTCCCAACAAATTAGGATTAAAATTTCCCTTTTTCTTTTACTTGACATTGGTTTTATTTGAGTAAAAGATCACCAAACTCAATTTTTTTATGTTTGACATGCTTGTTAAATTGACCATATAACCTATTTTGGTATGCCTGGAGACTATTCACAACTAACATGAAATTTTCATCTAGTAATTCTAGATCTTGTAGATGAGTTACCCTATAATCCTCATCATCAAGGATATGTTTCAATGAAATTCACAAAGAAGGTAACTTGACCTTGATAGAAATAATGGCCTTAATGACATAAACTATGGAATATAGTGTGTCTCATGTTGGAGTGTGGAAATTGGTTTGATAAGCAAAGAATTCACAAAATATTTGTGTCAATCAAAACCAACATCATTGATGATATTATTAATAATATTAACAATGGTCTTGTTAGATGCCTCTGCTTGGCCATTACCTTGTGGGTAATATGTAGTGGTAAAATGGTGGATAATGCTGTATCAACACAAAGGGATTTGAAATCTTTATTTTTTTATGAACCACCATTATCAAATATAATGTCAAAGGGGATACCATAGTGTAAAATTAGGTGATTGGAAATGAATTTGGATATCCACTTGCATATCATGTAAGTGATGGGAATGGATTCTACCCACTTAAAATTAATCAGTGATAGTAAGGATATGTTTATAGCCATCTAAGGAAGTAGGGTTAATCTTCCTTAAGATTTCAAGTCCCCACATTGAAAATTACCATGACATAGTCATTGTCTTGAGTGTTTAGGCTAGATCATGTATCAAATTAACATGCTTCTTAAATTTTTTACACCTTTTAACATAACTAGTTCAATTTGCTTTCATGGTTGGCCAATAATAACCTATACGTAGTAATTTTTTGGAAAGTACGAACCCACTAGTATGGACCCCATAAATCCCTTCATTTACATCCCTCAACACTAGTCCAAATTATGTCAAGGTTAAATAATGAAGTAGATTCCCATAAAAGATTCTATGATAGAGCATAGGTCCAAGTAAGTTATAATGAGAAGCTTGGTGGGTGAAGGCCTTTTGTTGTTTATGGGAAAGGTTTGGTGGAAGGACGTGGTCATGAAGGTAAATATATAATTCAAAATACTAGGTGGAATTTAAACCAACAATATCACAGATTATCTCAATGGTTGATGGTTCATAAGTAGGTGCCAAATGATGTTTAATAAGGAACTAATAATATCTTGCCTTATTTATGGTGCATATCATAGAACCAATTATAGTCATGGAATCTACTATTTTGTTATTGACCTGAGGTATTTATTTAAATTGAAGGTGGGAAATATTTTGATTGAGAGTGTCCACCATGGATTTATAAGTTATAAGCTTCTCATCTTTGGTATGTAATTGGTCTGTAACCTGATTGATGATAAGCTATGAATCTCCATAAACTAGTAGTTTTTGAATGTTTCATTTTACCACTAAACAAAACCCTACAATAAGTGATTCATACTGATCCATATTATTCATATGAGGATACAAAAACTTGGGAATGATATCCCTATGTGGTGTTAAGAATAAAAATCCTAATCCTAAGCTATGAGACATGAAATAACTATCAAAATAAAGTTTCCATTGCTACTTTTCAAGATTTGTTTTTGATACAGTCATGATAGCCTCATTTGGAAACCCAAATGTAAGTGGTTGATTATCAATAATAACATCTTCAATGATTTAGCCTATAATTACATGTCCCTTGGTGGCCTACTAGTTAGTATATTCAATCTAAAAGTCACTTATAAGAAGAATAAATATAGTCATACAGTCTTCTAAAGTTATTTATGAAAGTAGATACTTGAGTAAATCTACTTTGGCACTGATAATGGTCTTTTTATTTAGAATGTGGAGGTCAAAATTCTATGATACAAAGACCATAAATAAACAAGATTTCTCAATTAGTGTTTAATTGTGTTCATATGAGACCATTTTTTTAGGAATTAGATGAAATCAAACAAGATTTAATTCATTATAAAACACACAACCAAATTTTAAATGTGTGAAAATCATAATTAATTATGCACTAACATGCATCATGGAAATAATTCCTCAAATCATGATAATAGAAATTAATAATAGAGAGAATAAAACTAATAATAGCACATAACACATATCTACTGTGGTTCACCCAATGTGGGATACATCCACCAAAAAAGTCCTCAATAAAATGTGTAACAAAACAAGGTTATAAATAACATCTCATAGAGATAGAATATCTCCTTCTAAATTCATAAATGAATTTACTGAATTATTGATCTAAACCTATCAACAATTATGCACATATGCTATGTTGCACCTACACTTGCACAATACTATATCATCAAGATGTTATACCACACCCTAAAAATAAATAGATCACACTGTAAATCAAAACATATGCACTTTGACTTATATCTAAATCCATAACACACTTATATATCAATAAATGAGGAAATCCACCTAAGAAGGAGAAAACTCACCATCCTTATCCAAGATAGGCTCTATACATAAGGTAACATTCCATATTCCACCTTTCAAGCTTATCCACAAGCTCCATCAAGAAGTAACATTACATCCTTATCTCTCCTCCTCCAAAGGGCACAACTTACAATGTTATGTGATAACAACCAACTCCTTAAAACAAGGAATTCAATCCCATTTCCAATAAAAAAGGAATTCATATCTAAATAAATAAAGATAATAATTAATACCCTAAAAATAAGGAAATCTATCCACTTCTAATAACATGGAAATTATTAAATAAACATTTAATAATATTTCACTCACATATGGAGTACATGAGAAATGCATTCCCCACATCCTTAGAGCTCTCTAATCCCCATAAACATGTCATCATGGTCATGTGATATACCCAAAGGGCTCCACACTCAACAATCTCCCACTTGGAGACTATTTCTCCTTAACAAAATCTATCACTGCTCTATGACCACGAAGGCCAACCAAATCTGAACATAGTCTCAACTTGTCTAATATGACCACCTTGGTCATCATATCCATAGGATTTTGGCTAGTATGAATCTTCTCTATCTTCACCAAGTTCTCTTCCAAAGCTATTCTGATGAAGTGATAATGTAATTGAATGTGTTTCATCCTCAAGTGGAAATTGGGGTTCTTTTCCAAATGAATGACACTCTGACTATCACTTTGTAGTCTGCCAACTTCTTACTCATGCCCCAACTCTTGAAATAAATAGTTTAACTAAATCATATCCTTGATAACCTATATGGTAGCAACATATTCTACCTCTATGGTCAACAAATCCATTAACATTTTTATCCTAGAAATCCAACTAATTATTGAATCTCCAATAGTAAATATATAACCTATCATACTCCTCCAACTATAAATATCCCCTACCATATCTATGTCCACATAACCATGAAAAGTGGTATCTAATCCACCATAACATAATGCAAAATCCATGGTTCCTCTCAAATGCTGAAGAACCCATTTCACTACTTGCCAATGCTCATAACCAAGATCACTCATATACATGCTCACAACTCTCACTACTTGGGAAATATTTAGCCTAGTACAAACCATGGCATACATCAAGCTACCAACTTCCAATGAGTAAGGTACCTTTAACATCGTAAGTTTTTCAACCTCCATCTTGGGACACTGCTCCTTTGATAATCTAAAGTATCCTGCAAAAGGATTACCAAATTTTTTTTTGGAAGTTATGATTTTGTCCCTATGGAGTCACGAGTTTGTCCTCTGGACTCCAATCCTACCACTAAGATAGTCACAAATGTGTCATTACAAGTTATGATATTGTTTTTATAACTATTTTTGGCTTAACATTTGTCTTTATTGGTAGGTCTAGTAGCGATATTTCACTCTTGATACTCGATAGTATCAATATTATAATCCTATTACTCAATAGTAGCAATATTTCAATCCCATGACTTCTAAGTTGTGATATTGCAATACCACTATTTATTAATAATGATATTATTGATCTGAGTCATGGTATTTTATCTAAACCACTAATGGTTAATTTAAATCATTAGGGTTAAGTGACAATACCATAACTCTCTCAGTTGTGGGATTATGAACCCAAATAGTGATATTGCCATCCCAAATCATGATATTTTAAACCTGAATAGTGGGATTGTTGACCTAAGTAGTAAGACTGTGGATTTCTAATAAACTAACCTAAATAGTGATATTATTTATCTGAATCAACTTTTTTTAGAGTCATGGGATTTTAATTTAGGGTTGTTAGATTTCACTTTGTGAAAAACCTAAGAGATTATTTTACAAAGTTATTTTCTCAATCTCATAATTTCTTCAAAGCAGATAGTCCTAATCTTGTTTTTGTAGATTGAAAGGTTGGTTTGGAAGTTAATTTAAGTGTTTTTAACTAATCATATGCTTCAATTTGGGGTTTAAAAATAACTTTTTTAGAATCATGTACACTTCAAATTTGGTGCCTAAAATTAATCTAACATGCTAAGTCCTGAACACTTCAAACTTTGGGCTTAAAACAAACTTAGGTTCTTATTTCTTCATATAGTCTTTTTGGTGTATTATTTATAATTTTTTACCTCTTATATACAAGGGTATAAATAAAATCACCACACATTTCATTTAGTTCTTTAAAATTGAACACACTTCAAGTTTTTTCAAAGTTTTAATCATTATTTACCTAGATTAGATTTATTTGAGAAAATAAGGAGTTATGCATGTATGATCTCCCATCTGTCCCCTTTATGGAAATTGTGGGATCAAAAGTGATAAATTCATTAAAAATTTCCTTAGTCTAAATTCATAGAATATAATTTTTCAAATTTCTCCCCAAGACCCACATGGTTTTGGTGATCTAGAAATAGCCTTTAAAGCTCTTTTACTTATCATTTATTTCATTGCATATTGGCTTATGAGGGGAACTTCTTTACCTCCCATGAGATATTTAGGGAGGATTTGACCCAAGGATTCATCTCCTATCATCATCTTTAACCCCTCTCCATATGGGGTACATAAATTGGGATCACTCCATTAGGACTGATGGTTTGAGCGGTTAAACCATCTCCTATTGCTAGGTTTAAGCTTGGAATGTATGAACACATTGGGCATCACACTACACTAAGAAATCAATGGATGTAGTGGTTGTAAAAAAGGCAAGAAATTTTTATAACAATACAAGTCCTATAGACCCAATTTATATGTATCTTCTCTTGTTTTCTAACATTAAATTTGGTAGACATAGGATCCATATAGAATGTTCAAAAACTTAATAGTTTAGTTAACCCAACTTTGTCATACCCTGTTAGTTTAGGGATTAAGATGATTAATTATTTGTATTTCTCTTAGATTACTTAGTTTTTGTGTGGATTCAAAACTCGGTGTTAACCAAAATGACATAACCAAACACATTATCTCCAAATTTCTTTGAACAAGGAGGCGTTATGATACCCAAGTAAAAACATTTTTTTCCTTGTTTAAAATCATCATCATACACTTTATGTCATATATTCCAATTTGGCATAGTTATGTTTCCCATTTGAGTTTAGACATTTTTCCACATTTTGTTTAAGTCCATCATTGATATTTTAAATTCAAAATTTAACTCTTCTAGGTTTTAAAACGTTGATGTATTAAATTGGGTTCACCACTTTTCACTTGACTTGTTTTAACTTGAGTTCAATTCCCAATTTAAATTGAGTGTTGTTTTTAGAATCAACATTATTATCTTCGTTTTATAAGACACAATTGATCTTGTGTATCACTCATGCTTTGAGTCCTAGGCTACATTTTGTACCACCCATCATATTTCACCTTTTATCCTAGGTCTATTTGATAACACACTTTTACCTTTGATATTTTGTCAAAACTTTGTGTGTGGGTATCATTTGTGTTCTAGAGGGTAGTGTTACACTAAAAAAATCATGTTGAAACCATTTTTGAATTAGAGTCTTGAAACAAACACCTTTTGAACATTTTATAATTGTTATGTTGCTAAAATTATTTTGAAACTTATTTCATAGACCTTTTCACATAGAGTCCATGTTTTTCTAAAGTTATAACCATTTTGAGTTTTCTTTGAGAGCCTTTATCTAGAACAATTGTGGAACTCACCTTTGCCTAGATTATCAATTCAAAGAATTTAGTTTGTGTCAATTTTTGGTAGAAAATAAAATATCCTCAAGTCCCTTTTGTTTCATATCTCATACTGATGAGTCAATTTTATATCTAAGAGTCAAATGTCTAGTTTTTGTTAGAAGTGCTTTAAATTTGTTAGATTAAATATCTCATCTTTTAAAGTCTAGGATTTGATGTTGCTTAGCCAAAAGTCCTAGAACATGATTTGTTTAAGCCTATCTTTTGATGCCATGTTTGGAAAAAAGACCTAGCAACTTTTGTTTTCCTAGATTAGACTGATTTGAAACAATTTGACCTAGAATTTGGCATTTTGATTTATGGTCCTTTTACTTGACCTTCTTGTGTGAGATGTGTAACATTAGATACTTGATGTTAGATTATTTTATCACAACTCATTGCATCAATATTTCTAGATATACATATCCATCCTTTTGACTAAGTTAGACCAAGTTTGAACATCTTTTTAGACATTTCCTTTTCAAAGTTTATATAACTCTATTTCCTTTTATTTAAAAACATTTAATATGGATCCCAACATGTATTACTACACTCATAGTGGCCTCATGTAAAATATAGGAGCTATTAATGTGGTCACAAAAGAAGATATGGTTCAATACCCTTATCCAGATAATGTTTCTTATGAAATGGATTCTTATCCATGTTATAACACTCAAGCAGGGGCACAAAACTAGGATTAATTGGCTCATTATTTGGTAAATATGCATCTCTATTTAGAACAAAAAAATAGAAATATATTTAGATTTGGTACACACGGTTAAATAATAGCTCCTCAATAATTATTCTATGTTACTACACCATCCATGTATGATCCTTATTTCTTTGAGCGTCACTTATTGGAAAAAAAGGATGACATTTTGGTTAGATTTATAGAAGTAAGGGCCAAGTTTACAACATACTTTACCCACAATAATTTGTCAAGCCTGGTTAGAATGCCTCATAACATAATTTATAGTCAATAAGATTCTTATAGTAATCCTTTAGCTCTAGTCTAAATACCATATCAAGACCCTAATATGATTGTCAAAGGCAAAGACCTCATGGAGGATCACTTTGTGTAAATACAGATGACATATCAAACTTACATGAACCTAGCATGCAATTCTCATCAGATGACCATGTCCAATAGGCCTCTCATAGATTTAGTTCCTTCAATAGAAGTATTAATCAAATTGACTATTCAAGACAATCATGATGTAGATTCCATTATAAAAAATACTTTGGCTGATAACTTGGTTCATATGCCAACCATCGAAGAAGTGTATTATGATCTTACATAGAATATTGATAAAAACATGGTAGATAATGCACAATCAATGTCCAATCCAATCTAAACCAAAGTGGTGTAGGTACACAAACAAGTGTACCTTTAGTTAACACCATGAGTGGTTATATAAATTAGGGAGTATGAGTTTTTATGTCCCAATCTCAACCAACTACTACTACTAATCCTCAATCAACTGATTCTTCTAGTGTTGAATTGATATGATTAGGTAGTCAACCAATGACTAGTGTCATGACTCCAAAACAAAATGTGATGAATATTTCTCAATAGGCAATGGGTAATATTCCAAAATAATAGGCACAATATAGTATACCAATGTAATAGAGGTGAAATATATTTCCACCTTAATAGGGGTAACCAATGTTCCACCTTAACAAATAGCAACAAACATAACTCTTTCCTCATAGACCAATATACCAATTCAAAGACAAATGATGTCTAATCAACATCATGCAACTATTGTTCAGTGGTAGATGTTGAATATCCAATAATAATCAACTTCCTAACAAGGATTTATGTAAAAAAGAGGTTCCCATGTTTCTCAAGTACCTATTAGATAACCTCTGTATTTTATGCATAATATGCCACTAGTTCAATGATAGGGTCTTGGCTCACAAGTACCCCCTCAACAACAAGGTTTGATTATCCCATAGTAGGTCCATATTCAACCTCAATAGACATAGTATACTCTTATCCCTCCATGCCAACCTCAACATCCCCAAACTCAGACCTACTTGTCTAACTTGAACTAGAATATTGCACTAAAATATGTGCAATTCTAACAATCAAACCCTAATCCATGTATGTGTATTCCTAGTCCATTCCCCAAACAAACCAATATACCCCAAAAAATACCTCCATTTTACCTCAGTCAAAGTGCTCTACTTGTGACCACTCAACCGTCTACTGAGGCCAATATTCTGCCTCAAGCCAATGTTACCTCCAGTTTCCTAGCCTAAGAAATACAACAAATGAAAGATGCAATTATTTCCATCCATGCTGGGAAATAGAATAAAAATTTTAAGTTGGATGATGTGTGTTCTTATCCATTCAACATGGGGAACTTGTAGATCCCATTTCTTCCAAGATATGAACCATAGAAATTTGACAAATATAAAGGGAAAGGTGACCCCAAGGCTCATTTGATTGAGTTCTTTGTTGCATGTTAACTAGTGGCATATAGTGACATTTAAATTTTTTCATTGTTACCAAGAATTATAGAAATACAAGCCTTGGAGTGGTTTTTAAACTTACCCAAGAATTTAATATCTAATTTTGATGATCTTTCAGATAAGTTTATGTAACACTTTTCATATAATCTCAAACATGATATTTCTTTGGTCAACTTCATGCAAGCCAAGAAGAAGGATGGTGAGATATTTTCAAGTTATTTATAATGATGGAGAATAATTGTAAACCAATTCACCCACAATTTACCAGATAAACAATTAGCCATTGTGTTTACTAAAAATTTACATAGTGAGATATATTATCATTTAGAACTGTAGTGTGCATATACCTTTAAATAAATAATTAATAAAGGTTTGTTAATTGAGTGGTCCCTTATTAATAAGGGAATCATCAATCTTACCTTTTCAAATAAAAATTAAGGTACAAATCTATTAAATGGCCAAAACTATCATCAATTCTAAGTGTGAGAATCACAGTTAGCATAGGTGAATAACAATGATAAACCAAGGTAATTTAATTGAAACAAAAATGTTGTGGGAAATGGAGTAACCTAGTCGCATCATACCCAAATGGTGAAAACATTGTATACTCAACCCATTCATCATATTCAACTAAGTCTTAACCCCTAACCTTTTTAGCAATCCTAGAAAATGAAGTAGCCTAGGCTTGTGTAATAAATACAACAAGTTTTACCACTACAAACCCCTCCTCCAAAGAGGATAGCGCCCACTTTTCACATTTTTAGTAACCTTGGAGAGCCTATTAAATCTATGTTTCACAAACTTTCCACCACTAATTTTATTAGTTGTCCTATACCAAAGTATTATCCTCAAAGCATCATTTATCCTAATTGGTACCACCTAAATGAATTATGTGAATACTATCAGTTTAATGGACACAACTTATGATATTGTATACAAATCAAACATTTGATTAAAAATATTTTGGATAATGGGGAGATAACATTAGATGATGGTGCTTCAACTTCTAATCTGACACTTGGAATCTATTAAAACCCCTTTCCATAGCATATATAATAGCAACAACAATGGCTAATGCAACCCCAAAAATAATAGTTTCAATAACCAAGGCCAAACTAATAGAATTAATAAATCAATAATAGCAAAACCAATAACATCTGAACAATAGACAAAACCAAGGTCAGAATAGAAACAACCAATAGACTTACCATGCAGTTTCACATGACTACAATAGGGTTACAGGTCATATTATAAGATGTTATGTTAACACCATCTCCATCAATCCAATACCAAATAATAGTCAATCAAGATCTTTTTAAAATAATCCAATCCACTAACTCACTTTGATAATCCTTCTTTGACTTGGGGCTACATATAGGCATACCAACAAGTAATGATTACTAATTTTGGACCCTATATTGATAACTCATCATTACCTCATGACCACACATAAGTACACCAACAACTGAGACTTATCCTATCTAGTCTCCCACCATCACTAGCATTTTTTAGTAATCATGGTCATCTATTTAATCCTAATTATGTAATCATAACTTAGAGGTTGAATATTACCATCCTAGGCCCATAGCCATTTATCACTTTGCCCATCGCCCAACTAGCCATTTAGCCTTAGAATAAGCCATTTAACACTGACCAAAAAAAGAATTTTGACATTATGAAATAATTATAAAATATGCCCACATAAATATCCATTTTAGATTTATTACATACATCAATAATCCATAAGGATATTTTTAATGAGTTCTTTAGCCAATCAATAGTTTCAAGTGACAGATCCCTTGACACATTCCAAGATTTGGTTGGACACCTATATCTAACCCAATATGTCACTTTCAACCAAAGTGATATGTCATCCATTATCCTATTGTATATCGACCCCTTATACATTAAATTTTAGATAAAGAAGCACAAAGTGAAATGTGTCCTTACAGACAATGGATCAAGTCTAAATATATTGTCTCTAAAACTTATTAAGCTTCCTAGGTACACTATGGTAGATTTTTAGGTAGAGACAATAACCATCAAAAAATATGATAATGAGGAATGAGAATCATGAGGTACCATATATTTATTAGTTATCCTTGGGCCCTTGATCCATAATACACTTTACCATGTGATAGATCTTGATTTGTCATACAATATGATTTTATGTAGACTTTGGTTACATGAAATCCATGTAGTCCCATTGATGGTAGACGAATGTATCAAGTTCTCCCATTTAGGGATGAAAATTTATATAATGGGAGATTTGCATTCATACAAGTACTAAAAACACCTAGAGGTTGAGTTCAAGATTTATAATTATCATTTCAACATGAATCTAGTGGCCAAGTAGGATAAGGGAAAAACAATACTCCTTGATTCACCAAAAGAAAAATACATTGATCATAATACCCTTGATTACTTTTCTCACATACTACCTCCTCAGATATCCAATCATTATAACATTTTTTATAATATCCCAAGAGAGTATTTAACCCATGATACCTTTCATATCACAAACTTTCCACAAAACCCAAATTCCTTTAAAATACCTAAATCCAAGCCACTTCATCTAGAATGGAAACAAAATGGCAAAGGTAAAGAAGCTATCATGTTGATACTAGCATCAGGTCTATAACAGAACCTTCTTGAAAGGGATTAATCATGGTTGTAGAATTGATAAGTAGGCTAATTGTTATGAAAATTCAAATTATCCTATTCCCAATAAGATCATGAAGAATCATTCCTATGAAGGAAGATGTCTCAGACCAAACCAACAAGGAGAGATCGAGCCAATTTCCATGACTAAATAAAAAGGGCCCTATGGACTTGGATTTAAACTACTTGGGGGTGACCCCATGTACCTTACTCATGTTCCATCACCATCAACTAGTGATGAGGATGCTGATAATGAAGTAGAATCTCATAATAGCCTTTTTGATGACCTAGCCAAGACCAACCTATTTGGTACTCATTCCATTTGTACCCTTAGACTAGTCATTCATCACAACCCATTACCATTTTATTATCCCCAACTAATAGACTGGGACCAACAAAATTTTAATGTGTCAATTGATGAGTTTTAAAATGATGAGGCTTTCTATGATTTTATCGGCCTTAGAGATAATTTTCCATTGGGGAACCAGAAATCAATGTTCTCAATCAAGTTGAATCTTGAAGCCTATTTTGAAGAGTGGGTAAACACCATTATCCAAAAGCAATTAATTAAAACATTGAGGTCCCAAAGTGAAAACCTCTTCGAGTCACTTTCTAACCAAGGAAAAAGTAAATAAAAATGCAAGTAAATGGTAAAAACCTATTTTAGGCACTATTATATGGGGGTGTTCAGCCTTCTTCAAACATAGCTCAGGAGACCACCAATGATGAATTTATCTATGAGTCTAAGTTTAGTTTTGGAAAATAATGATCTTTTCATAAAATCCTTTAGGAGTTTCTAATAGTTTTTGATACATGTGTAAACCTCCCATTGGGGTACTCTAATTGATCATGCTTAGGGGAATTTGAAGAGCCAATCCTTCCAAAGGAATCTAATGTTTCCAACTAGTTTAGATCATTGCCAACTATCCTTGAAGATAGTTCAACCCTTCTAGTAGAAGATACAATACAGGTTAACATCAAGTCCCCAAACAACCCAAAATGGATCAAGCTAGGTGCTTCCCTTACTGAGAATGAACATAAATTCCTTATATCCCTTTTGAGGTAATTTGTAGATATTTTTTCATGGGCATATTTTGACATGCTAGGTTTGGACCCTACCTTGGTTCTACACCACCTTGTGGTCAGTCTTGATGCTAATCTAGTAAAACAAATTGTGTAAGATACATCTTTACATTGCTATATTAGTAAATAAAGAGTTGGAAAAACTCTTAGAAGTAGGATTTGTCCAATCAATTAGCTATTCAGAGTGGATCTTCAATGTGGTGCTAGTTAGCAAAAAGACATAATGGCTCAAAATCTGTACTAATTTCTATGATATAAAAAAATCTTTCCCTAAGGATGACTTTCCATTGCCAAACATTGACATAATCATCATCTCCATAGTAGGTTATGAAATGCTTTCATTAATGGATGACTTTTTAGGGTACAACCAGATCAGGATAACACTAAAAGACTGACATAAGATAATGTTCACCACTCCATGTAGAACATTCTATTATTAGGTTATGTCATTTAGTCTTAAGAACATAGGGGATACTTCTTAAAGAGCCATGGTTGTCATATTTCATTATATGATGTATGAAATTGTCAAATATTATATCAATAACATTCTTGGCAAATTAAAAACCAAGGTTGATCATCTAGTAATGTTATGTAAACTATTTAAAACACTACATGAGTACAAAGTCAAACTTAATCCTAAGAAGTGTGTCTTTGGAGTCACATCAATAAAATTACTTGGCTTTATTTTTTCTCATCAAGGCATTAAAGTGGATATAACAAAGGTCCAATCCATAACAGAGTTAAACCATCATCTAATTTGAAGCATCTTCATAGTTTGTAGGGAAATATTTAGTCTATCCAATGCTTCATATCTTAATTATCCAAAAAATTACATCCTTTTATGCATCTTATAATAAGGAGGTCACTTTTCACTGGGATGATCATTTCCAGACAAATTTCTAGTAGCTAAAAGACTATCTAGCAAATAAACTTATTTTATTACCTCCTATGTTGAGAATCCATTCTTGTTGTACCTATCTACTACTAACAATGCCTTAGGGGAAATTTTGGCTCAGCATAATGATAATGGAAAAGATCATGTCGTGTACTATTTAATCCATATACTAGTTGCATATAAACACAATTATATGCCCATAGATAAAGGTTATTTAGCCATGGTCTTTGTAGTTTAGTAATGACATCATTACATGTTAAACATTAAGACCATGGTCATTTGAAAAATAGATCCACTAAAGTATCTACTATCTAAAATAAATTTATAAGGCCACATGGCCAAGTGGATCATGCTTCTAAGTGAGTTTGACATTGAGTATGTCAACCAAAAAGCCATCAAGGAGAAAATTCTTGTAGATCAGCTTGTTGAAGTATCCCTTGCTAATATAGAGCCAATAACATTCTAATTTCTTGATGAATCCATAATTACCATCATTTAAACACCTCTTAAAGAGGATCAATAGAATATTTATTTTGATGTATCATTTATATTACATGGATTAGGGATAGGCCTTTTATTTATTACACCACATGGGGATCTAATCCCTAAATCATTTAGGATCAATTTTCCTTGTACCAACAACATGGTTGAATATGAGGCACATATTATAGGGCTTTACCAAGTAGTACAATGGAACATTTCTCATCCTAGGGTTTATGGTGATTCTCAATTAATCATCAATTGGGTTATAAACCATTTTCAAACCAAAGATGATAAGTTGGTTCCATATAAGGCCATAGTTGACACTCTTAAATAGAAGATTGATGATATAAAATTTAAACATATACCAATTTCAAGTAATATAACCATAGATACTATGGAAAATATTGTATCTTTGATTCAATAAAAAGACATAGCTAAAGAGTATTAGTTCTTTGTCAATAATTTGTTATCACTAGCTCATGAACCTTTAACGATCACAATGATTTGTGATATTATTGGTCCTAGTTCTATCTGGTAGTCAGATATTTAAAACCACCTCAATGACCAAATTCTACCACTTGACCTATCTCAAAATCAATCTGAAACCTTCATCCACTAAACCACTTGTTATACCTTACTTGGATCAACCCTTTACCACCATAGTTTTGATGGAACTATGCTTCATTATTTAACTTCTATAGAATCTACACTAGCATTATGTGAAGTTCATGAATAAGTATGTGTATCCCACAATATTGGGGTATTTATATCCCAAAATATATTACATATTGGTTATTATTGGACCATAATAGACATAGGTGCAGCTATATATGTAAAAAAGTGTGACAAGTGTCAATGACATGCCAGTTTGATTCATGCCTCAACCAAGAATTTGAAACCAATGTTAACACCATGGCCATTTACTACATGGGACCTCAACCTCATTAGAAAACTCAATCCCATATCATCTAATGGACACAATCATATATTTACCACCACTAAATATTTCACTAAGTGGATTAAAGCTATACCCCTCACCTACATGACTAGAAAGCAAATTTCCAAGTTTATTTTCAACAATCTCATTTACCACTATGGTATCCCTTCCGACATTATATCTAATAATGGAGGATAATTTAAGAACAAGGATGTTGAGATTATATATATTAAATATATCATTACACAACATTTCTTCATAGCATATTACTCTCAAGGTAATGGTCAGGATAAAGCATCAAACAAAACCATTGTTAACATTCTCAAAAAAATTGTCAATAATGTCAATCTTGATTGACACCTTCAAATATTTTGCACCATTTTGGCATACCATACCAATTAACATACACAAATAGGAGCCACTTCATATTCACTTGTTTATGTTACTGAATACATTCTTTCCATTGAGGCCAAGTTGCCATCTTTATGCATCTCTTTCAAGAATGTCTTGGATGAGAACGACTATTGAGTAGGTCACCTAAGAGAATTAGAGTTAATTGATGAGAAACACATGGATGTGGTGAATAATATTTAAGACTATCATAACCAAATTTGAGACCACTAAAATTGATACATAAAACATAAATAATTTGAACTTGGTGATCTTATCCTTAAAGAGAACCAAAATAATAACATACCTAAAAAAAAGCACAAAGGTGAGTTCAAACCAAACTAGGTTGGTCTTTTTATCATTATAACAAACTTTAAAATAGGAGAATACAAGATTGCCACACTATATAGACATGAATTTGATGAGCTAATGAACATTATTCACCTCAAGCATTACTATGCTTGAGTGACTTGGTGTATTGTCTATAAGGACCATTTCAAGTTGTATCATTTTATCAATCTTATCTATACCATTTTACCATCCTACCAACCTAATAATTTTTCCTATCACTTATCCATTTTTCCATACCTTATTCATCAACCAAGTTGTTTTCTCCCACCCTACTTGGTCCTATGATGTTGGTTCTATTCCATTTATTCTAGATCTATATTTAGCAAAGGGATTTCAAATTAGTTTCAGTAGTTCTTTCTAGCATTCTAGATTGAGATAGTATTTTGGAGCAGTAAGACAGTAGTCTGGTAGTTACATCCTTCATTTCTTGTTCTATTCTCTATACCAAGTGTGCTTTATTATAACTATTTATGGGCAATTTAGTGTCTCACTAGTCTTGTTACTAATTATAACCACTTATGGGAAAATTATTATCATTGACCTATGCCATTGTATCCTAGTTATAACCACCTAAGGGAAAAATAGGGGCAAAACTTGTTTATTTTTACTTGACCATACCAAGTAGCCATTTGTTATGTTATACTATGCCTTCATACCAAATGTGCCTATTTTATTTGAAATGGTTGCTACACTAGTAAGATTCCTCCACTGAAATGAAAAACTACAATGACTTGAGGTCTTATCGTAGGACTATGTAGGCAACTCTCAATACTTGTTGAGGTTAGCTCAGTCACCCTTTCAACCATGCTCTTTCCATTTTATGAGTAAATTTAGCAATGCTCTCACCATTTTTTGAGCTTGAACCATTTAGTGTCTCATCATTCTTTATTTAGTTGAGATACCTATAAAATTACTAAAACATTTGAAAATCATTTAGAAAAACCATAACCATTAAGCACTTCTTTACCTTATGGATTTTGGGAACCCTTATTAAGCCACAAGCAAAGCACTTGTCACTTAGTTTCCCCATCCTTTTTGGCCTTTTCTCCCATGCACTTGCCATTTTTTATGACCATTCCTATTATTTTATCGCATCCATCATTTTTTTTTCTCATCAATTATCATTTTCTTCCCATTTCATGGGATAATTACATTTAGCCTAAAGTTTTTGTTGGATATTATGTCCATGGAACTATGTAGGCAACATCCACTTGCCTAGTGCATATGGAGACAGTTTGGCCACCCCCTTCTTTTGATTCTATTCCCCTAGTCATGTTTGTTTGTTAGTTTGTCACCTATTTTATAGGGGAAATGTTTGTCACATAGGTTTAAGGCATGTTGTTTGTAATAATTTTAGGACTAACTATTATTTATTTGTTTGTTTGTTTCTATGCTTGTTTGTTTATTTATTGTTTGTGTGTTTGTTTGTTTGATTTTAGTATTGTTGCCTTGATTCAGTTTATCCATGTTCATTGGGTGATTCATTGTGAATTTATACATGAATCTATCTATATTCATATGTTTACATTCTCATCATGGTTTTTATCATTGGTGCATTATTTTATATTGACTATTGGATTCTAGGAGTCAGTCCTTATGTATCCTTCAACCCAATCCTCATGGTGTTATATCATGATTCTTACCATGAAGTTCTATAACAAAAATTAGCTTCGAGAAGTCTACTCAAAAATTGAAACATCAATATCTCCTTGGCAACGGCATCCCAATCCAATCCCCATCATATCCAAAATAGAGTAGTTAAACCTTGAAAATTTTCAACCTTTATTAGTTCAGATGAGCATCTCCCTACCATTAGGTTTTCCCAATTCATCTTTATTCTCTATATCAAGTTACCCACAACATATTTTCCATCATCAACCATTCAATCATGTTTTCCATAATCGAGGTCCAATGATTTTACCTATCTATAGGAAAATCATTGTACACCATCCCACCTACATTTCTTAATGATTATAACCACCTTTAGGAAAATCATTATGTTATCAAAAAATTTACTTTATTTTTGTGCAAATAGGGGCATGTTGTTAGCTTGTTTGTCTATCTTAATTGGGTCAGTTCCATCTTCTCAATGATTATAACCATCTTTGGGAAAATCATTGTGTTATCATACCACATTACCACTATCAAGGTACAATGCTTATAACTACCTTTGGGAAAACCATTATACTCCATCGCACTTGCATTCTCAATGATTTTGACTAATTTTTCAAACTCATTGTGTTCTCACCCCATCATCTTCATATATTTTATTCTCCTCATTTCACTTCTTTCTTTCAGGGGACAATTTGCCAACCTACTTGTGCCAACTGTTCCCTCGAGGGGGCATCATATAGTTCATCCATTATCATTGAAGTCATAGACATGTAGGACATTTTAATTCTTTGAGAAGAAGTTATTATACTTATATCTTTTAATGACTTCTAAAATAGGGGAAAATTATAGACATCTAAAAATGGCCACCAATGACCTTCAACCAAGATTTTGACCACTTTCTAGAATGCACAATTTGGCCTAAATACATTAAATTCTTTGAAATTTTCATATAAAAGTGTCAATTTTGGCTATATTATTATTAAATAAGGTAATAAAATTTATGAGATAGATAACTTTGATCAGATCATTTCAAGTCAAAATGACATTTTCACACCTAGGTGCTCTAGATTGCTCTCTTCTACCAAATTTCTTACATGAGACATGTGCCTTAATTATTTTGTGTTGACAACATCCTGAATGGGATAATGGATCCAAAACATTTAACATCACCTTCCAATTACAATCTAGTCAAATTTCAAGCCAATAAAATGACATTTTGACTAGTTTGATTAATTTGTACACTAATTTCCAAGATTTTCACCAAAATTGACTAATCATGCTTAAAGCTAATTACTTAAAATCATGATCCTAATTAAAAATTCCATGCATATTTTTCTTGAATATTTATTTTTTTAAATTTATTGTGAGTTTTTGCATCATCAAATGACATCATTTCTTGGAAAGACATCCCTAGGTCATAAATGCATAAAATATCTCATGAAGCCATTCCATGACTCATTAAGACCTTCCATGCCTCTTTAATTCCTCTATATCCCAAATATTTATAAAGGCATTTATTTATTTTTGTGAATGGATTATTAGCCACACATCTTTATCTTGAGATGGATGGTTCAATTTCATTATGATCATTTTGTAAAATCTATAAATAGGAAGCCTTGCCTTTTGAATTTTAAGCTTGGATAGTGTAAGTTTATAGTGCTTAAATCATTCTAAAACCATTTTAATTTAGATTTATAAATACAAATTTCCAAGCCAAGCCAAAACCAAAGGTTCCAAGATGATATGAAGGTAGTCACACTCCATTTAAGAATATCTCTTGAAACACAAGCTGAGCAAGCCAAAGAGGGAGTCTTTTGGAGAAATCAAGGATTTGGTAATAAATTGGGGTTTTGAGTTCATACTTATCTTTTCTATCCATTTCTAATTATATTTTAAAATGGTTTTTTCTCACTAATCTCCCCCTAGTGACTAGGGCTAGAGATTTTATGCTAGTTAGTGTGTTTATTTCATCTTGTTTTCATTTTAAAACTAACAAGATACTAACCATCCTCTCTTGAGTGAAATTAATAGTCTAAAAAGGTCACAAATAATTTTTAGGCCAAATAAATAAATGTGCCTTATGAGCATCACCCAGGTCCTTATGACCATATGTATATAAAAATTTTGTCCTTCTATGAGGTCCTGACAAGGTTGAATAAATTCAACATCAACCTTAAAGTAAGGTTAATATGAGATCTAAAGGGAGCTGATGACATTTGTCAAATTTATCTAATATAGTACCACTTGTTTGGAGGTCAATCTTGTATACTATCGGAGTTGTTGCCAGAATCTAGATAATGCGAGTGTAATGGAGACGTGATCAGACAAGATGAAGCAAGTGCACACCACATAGATGCTAAAGCAATTTGAAAATAACACAAGAAGATAAATTGAACAAGAAAAAATGGAGAAAACCAAAATTTGATTAGCATGAGATGGCCAAAGTGAGGAATAAAAATAGGAGAGTATGTAAGTAACTCCTCCACAAAAGGTGGACAAGGCACCCCGATAATAAACTGTAACTCCTCCATGAAAGGTGGTGACAAGGTGCTAAGAATAGAGAAGTAACTCCCATTAAGGGAGTTACTTATCACATTCTTATGACACCTATGACACATCTATGACACACACCTCCACATAAGCTATCCTATCCCACAAATGTAGGAAAACTCCATGTATGCACAAGAAATACAATTTCCCTAATTAAAAAATAGGGAAAAATAAAAACCTACACTAATACCTCCCATAAGCGTAGCTTAGGTGGGTAGTGTGGAAATATAAAATGGGTCCCGATAACTAGGCCTGATGATGATACCCATGTACAAATGCAATCTCCCATAAGATAGAGAAAAGAAAAAAATTCGTAAAAAAAAACTCCCCCCAAAAGAGAGACATAAAAGAAAGAAGAGGCTAGAAGGCCCCCATGAAGATGATGCTAATGAAAATGTAGACAACACCCCAAGAAGAGCTCGTAGATGAATGAAATTACACTCAGTGAAAATTTTGGTGAAGATGTCTACAACTTGCTCTAAAGACTGGGAAAAATCAGGTCAATGACCTGACTATGAATAAGCTCCCAAATGAAATGCATGTGAATCTCTATGTGCTTGGTCCGCTAGTGCTGAACCAAATTCTTGCAAATATAAATGGTACTCTAGTTGTCACAATAAATGATGGTGGGCTACCTAATAGGAATGCCAAACTTAGAAAGAATCCCTTGAAGATAAATAGCCTCAGTAGTTGCATTAACATCTCCCCTATACTCTGCCTCTATGGATGATATAGCAATAACAATCTGTTTCTTGCTCGACCAACTGATAGGACTAAAACCTAGAGAGAAACTATAACCAAAAGTGGACTTACAAGTATGCAAATCACCAGCCCAGTCTGAATCTATATATCCAACCAAGTCAACCTCTATGCCAAATCTGTAATGACTCTTGTATCTATGTGAACCCTTTATGTAATGCAAGATCCTCTTAGCTACTTTCTAATGTAGCTCATGAGGTTCTTGCATGAATCTAGAGAAAATTCCCACTATATATGATATGTCAGGCCTGGTGTGAGTCAAGTAGATGGTAGTACCAGTAAGTTTTTGATATCGCATGGCATCAACTAGTGGTGAATAACAATTAGCCTCAAGCTTGACTCCTGATAGAAAGGAAGTCAGAGATGGCTTGCAATTAGCCATGTGAAACTGAGCCAATAAGTCAAGAGCATACTTAGGCTATGTAAGATAAATCCCTGAATCTGACTATGAGATCTTGATGCCATGGAAGTAGTGCAACAAACCCAAGTCTGTCATGTCAAATCTATCTTGGAGAGATGCCTTCACCGCTATAATAGCAGATGAACTCCCAATGATTAAAATGTCATCAACATATAAAACCAAAATCAAGAGCGAATCATCCTACCATAAGAAGTAGACATTGGGATTAAAATGGCACCTATTGAAAACTGTTGTGAGAAGGAAGGAATCCATCTTGGCATAGAAAGCCTAAGGGGCATGTTTGAGGCCATAGATAGATTTCCTAAGTCTACATACTAAGGAAGAATTTTGAACAAATCCTGGCAGCTGCTCCATGTAGATCTCCTCCTCTAGGTCTCCATGAAAAAAGGCACTCTTCACATACATCTGATGCACATCCCAACCATGTGCTGTGGCAATAGCCAAGGTGAGTAAGATAGAAGTCATCTTTGAAATGGGTGTAAAGGTCTCTAAGTATTCAATGCCTACCACCTATGAAAAACCCTTAGTGACCAACTATGCCTTATACTTATCAATTGACCCATCTGCTGTAAACTTGGTCTGATATATCCACCTACATCAAACCATCTTTCTTTCCTTAGGAAGTGAAGTCAAATCCTAAGTGTGATTTTTGATTAAGGAAGAATATTCTTCCTCCATAGCACTATCCCACTTAGGTGCCCCAGATGCCTCTTGAAAAGTCTGTGGATCCAAAATTGAAGCAAATAAGGCATGTGGATCTCTCTAAAAATCCCCCTAGTATGTCTATCATCTATAAGATCTCCTACCCAAGTGCCAACACTCTCAAGTGTTTGTCTGGCCCAAAGTAGCCTAAAAGTGGGTAAGTCAGGTGCTAACTCCTCATCCTCTAACTAACTAGAGGTGGATGACTCTACATTACTATCCTCACTGTCTAAACTCAAAGAATAAGAAGATGTCTTTGGCTCAAGAACCTACTGTGGTTGATTTAAATCTAATGAGGAATCATCATGAAGAAGTAGATTTGATCAGGGAGAAGAAGTGTCAAGTTTTGAGTCTCTAGGACTCTCCTAAAAATGGACACTTCTCTCGATGAACAACTCATGAGTGACTAGATCTAGAAGGCAATATCCCTTAATACCATCTGGATATCCTACAAAGATACAAGGCTTGGACTAATGTTCCATAGATTTGCATTTGTTCTTTGGAATGCAGGCCATGGCTAGGGATCTAAAAACTCTAAGGTGCTCAACATCAGGTTTCCTTTCATGCCAAGCTTCAAAGGGTGTTATCCCTTTCAAAGCTTTATTAGGAACCCTATTTTGAATGTAACAAGCACAATTAATAGCTTCGGCCCAGTACTTTGGTGCTAAGGATTTGGAGTGAATCGTACAACTACCCATCTATTTCAAGAACCTATTATTGCATTATACAACCCCATTATGTGAAGGACTATAAGTGACTGTGTGTTGCAAATCAATCCCCTCTATGGTGCAAAACTGCTCAAACCTGATGCTGACATACTCCCCTCCATTATCAATTTGAATAACCTTGATGGATTTCTCAATCTATTTTTCAACAATAGCCTTGAAGTATAGAAAATTTTCAAACACTTCAGACTTTTGTTTGAGAAAATATATCCAAGTGTACCTAGATAAATCATCAATGAAAGTGAGGATGTACTTGGCCCTTGTGAAAGATGGTTTGGGAAAGGGTCGTGATACATCACTGTGGACTAAATCCAAGGTTGTGAATCCCTCCAAGCCTTTCTTTTGTCAAATTTTTCTTTGGGATGCTTCCCAAGGGAGCACCCCTTATAAAGTCCTTTTGAGAATTACACACGAGGCAAGCCAATGACCATGTCATTTTTGCAAAGTTACTCAAGCTAGCAGTAGTTAAGGTGGCCAAACTACTCATGCCATAATTTGTTAACTTGATCTGAATGAGTCAACAATGCTATTAGATAAGAATTTGATGCAAAATTTGAGGTGTATAACCTAACTTGGTGATCTTCCCTTCCAACTACCACTGTAGTATCACTATGCAACTCCCTGATAGCCACTGAATCTGGTGAAAACTCAACTCTCATGCCTTGACCAATGTGAGTGATTTGTTACACTGATAGGAGATTGGTTGAAAGAGAAGGAACACTTAGAAAATTCTTGAATGTTCTTCCTTCCATTTCAACTTACCCTCTCCTTGTAACAGATCCTGAAGTGTCATCACCCAGACTAATTGAAGTCATGCTACAAGGCTCTAAAGATGAAAAATCAACTAGTGAAGAGTCCATGTGGTGAGAAGCACCCGAGTAAATGACCCATGAATATGTATGAGATGATATAGCTATAAGGGCCTTTCCCTTTTATTTCTCCTTACCCTTGCCTTTTGCCTTGGTAGAATCTTGGGTAAATGAATTCTGCTTGATGGACTCAGGAACACCTATGTTGTTCTTCTCTAGAAGATGATTTAGGTGATCTATTTTTTTCTTCATGCACTTGTGTTAATCATGCCCTATGTTTTTACAATAGGCACACTTAACCTTCTCTTTCTTAGGTTTAGCATTGGAAGAGGAAGTCTCAGTGTTGTTTTTGGCAGGATTGTTGTTTTCTTTCTTGTTCTCCTGGTCCTTGTTTTTTTTCTTCTTCTCCTTAGTTAAAGTCTTATCCTTACCATTTCTAGATATTAAAGCTTAGGGTTGAGTAGACTTAATTGTGTGCATTTGAATTAGCTTATCTTGCTCCCTAGTCAAGTCAGCAATGAATGAATCCAAAGAAGGAATTCTCCATGTAGTGCCAAGGGCACTTTTTATGGCATGGAAAGTGGAGACAAAGACTGAATAGCTTGGACCTAACTTTGTGAGAATAGAAAGTATGACTTGATCATCTTTCTTCTCTATCCTACATTCTTTCAATTTTAATCTAATGGCCTTAAAATTAGTGAAGAAGTCCTATAGGGTGTCAAATTTGCTAGGACTTAGGCTTATGAGTTCATTTTTGAGCTCATGACCTCTCATCTCATCAAGCTTCCCAAATAACTTTTTTAAGGTGTCCCATATGTCATTAGGAGTTTGGGAGGATTATAAATAGAAGAGAAGTTCTGAAGACATAGACAAACTCATTAATCCATAGGCTTCATCACTACAGTTGTACCACTTGAGCTTTTCAGCATCAGTGTTGGGTTCTACTTCAGTACCCATGGTGATCCTATACAACCCTTCGCTTCTAAGAATGATTGACATTTTAACCTTCCATTCATGATATTTGAAGGGTTTTATGGGTTTAAGTTGAAAAGAATCCATTTTTAGCTTAATTTAGGTGAAGTTGTGTTGATTGCAAGTTGTGAATTTATGCAAAAAAGAGAATGAAAGCAAATATTTGGCAAGTTGTGAAAAGCAATCACAACCCCCTGAAATATTGAGCCTCACCAAATATGTTAGTGCACACTCAAAAGACATCAAACTCAACTGAGAATGTATCTTAGAGCAATCAGTCCAAGACTAAAGCAAATAGGTCATCGGACTCAGCCAAAAATGCGTCTCGAGAGACCCAAATTTTTGGCACTTTATAAACTAGTGTGTTTTTGGTAAATAACAATCATACACTATGGATAATTGAATTACAAACACTTTTTCAAAAAATGGCACCCAAATTTGAGCTACCATTTGCAAGATATTAAAGGTTCAATTTTCTCGTCAACTAGTGTTTTTGTAAAAAAAAGCACTAAAACATTAAAAGAATGCCTATTTTGAGAGAGAAAATGGCCTTCTAACCACTTGTTGGATTTGGCATAGAATGAGGAATCCAAAGGAGGTTTGTATGAGGGGGAATTGGCCTCCTACCAACCTGGGCCTCACCCTTCATCTTCGTTAGGTGAAGATATAAGTTTAAAATGAAAACCCCCAAATTACAAAACTGTCTATAAAATTGAATATTCAGTCAAATTGACTAATTTTTGTTTTATCAAGTGAATTTTAACTAAAAAGTTAAATTAAAGATATAATTGAAGGATGCCACGTGTCCAAGGGGTGCCACATGGGATGCCAAGTAAGGAAGGGGTGCCCAAAAGGGCATAGTCCAAAATTAATCTTGCAAGAAAGACAAAAGAAGAGACCTACTGGAAACACCATATGGCCTAGCACCTTATTGGAGAAAGGATTGAAGACTAGAAGCTAGGCATAAAAAGAAATATGCTTGCAAAAAAAAAAGAACCTGCAGACTGCACGTCGTACGGCCCGGTCAGGTGTTGAAGCTTGGCATGGCAGAATAGAAGCACTTCTACTACTATAACTAAAGGTGCCTAGCTGGAAGGAGTGTGGCACAAAGTTGGAAGGAATAGGTGCAGACTTGTAGAAGCTTGGTGTGGATTGAATGCTACTCATCCCTCTGCTGATCAACACAATAATGGCACCCAAGAACAATAACAAAACCAACACCTGAAGTGAAGACAACCAAGACACCCAAAGGCCAAGGATTCCCAAGGAAACTAACCAAAAATGATATATATATTTTTATTTTAGATCAGATCTAGAAAATAAAAAAACAAAGAGAACTCCACTCCTCTTGATTTCAAAAGGAACTAAAAGCATAACTAGACACACGATTACCATTCTTGATCTGATACCATATTAGAGTTGTTGCCAAAATCTAGATAATACGAGTGAAATGGAGACATGATAACACAAGATGAAGCAATTGCACACCACATAGATGCTAAATTAATTTGAAAATAACACAAGAAGATAAATTGCACAAGACAAAATGGAGAAAACCAAAATTTGATTATCATGAGATGACCAAAGTGAGGAATACAAATAGGAGAGTACGTAAGTAACTCCTCCACAAAAGGTGGACAAGGCACCCCAATAATAAACTGTTACTCCTCCATGAAAGGTGGTGACAAGGTGCTAATAATAGAGAAGTAACTCCCATCAAGGGAGTTACTTATGACATTCTTATGGCACCTATGACACATCTATGACACACACCTCCACATAAGCTAGCCTATCCCACAAATGTAGGAAAACTCCATGTATGCACAAGAAATACAATATCCCTAATTAAAAAATAGGGAAAAATAAAAACCTACACTAATATATACCTCTTCTAGCGCAACCACATATAGAAAAATAACAGTGCAAAACACAGGTTGCATAAAATCCTAAAGTGAAAATTGGATAGAGGCCCAAGGAAAGTAGTCTTTGTGAAGGGGCATCATCTTTAGACCAACCTAGAATACCATAATACCTTATCAAATATATAGATGTAATTGCATTAGATCTAGGTGAAGTAGTAGAAGATTTATTACAAACATGGGCTAATGCCTATGAGTTCGATTAAAAAAGGGAACAAGTGGAAAAACCTTAGTCCCAGACTAAGGAGAAATTAGAGACAAAAAAATATAAAGGTAAGGAGATAGCACTAGACCTATTTCCTATTACTCCCCCATAGAAAAGAAAAGTTGAATTTTCACTGGTCCCTACAGGACCAAAGAAACCTAGAGTGGCCTTCACTCACCCATTAATTGAGGTCAATGTATTTAATGATGAAAACCCAATCCATAGACCCATTATTCCTTAGTGGTTTTTGTATAGTTTTGTAAAAGATACCAACCATGTACCATTAGTGGGAAAACATAAAGTTAGTGAATTCTTAATATTCATGAAGAACTTAAACCTTAGATATAGAGCTATAACAACAAGAGGAGGAGAGAAAGATGACTACCCATAGAGGATTAGGTGGCACTCAAATGTATGCTCCTATAACTTCAAGTGAAACACATGTTGAGATACCTACTCCAAAAGTGACTAAATCATTAATAGGAGTCATGTTTAATATAGAATCTACTAGCATGGAATGATTAATTGAGAAGAAGGCTATGGTACGATTCACCTTCTAAAATGTTGAACCATTTGTTGGTTTAACTCTTGTAACTAGATAGAAGCTAATATAGGATAATATATTTGAAGAAAATATCCTTGAAGTAGCCCAGGATCAAAGTTGTTAGTTGTAAACAATGATCAAGGGGATACTATAGGAAAACAAGAATTTAAAAGAGGTTGTTGTGTGTTCCATTCATGAGGATAGGTTAAATAAATTCAAGGAAATCATGGTGGGACTATTCAGCTCTTTGAAAATATCCAAAGCAAGATAAAAGGAAATAGGGATGTAAATCTCTAAGGCAACATGTTAAGTTGGCCAATGGTAGGTTACAATATTTCAAGTAAGGGAACTAATTAAGGCCCTATCTAAGAATCTAGTCCCAAGTTTTAGACCTATCAATAGGGCACATCTAAATATCACCATGGCCATATTGGTTGATAAAATTGATGTGTTGGACAGTTGGTCCAAGGAAATGGAAAACCTTGCTCAAAGCCTTCAAACATCTAGAAGGTGAAATATCTCATATATTATATAGCTTGATCAAAGATCCCTCAGCCCACTGGGTCTCATAGGATATGAAGAGTTTAAATAAAGGACCTTACATTTCATGAAAGAAGTGAGGAAATAAGGAGGGAATCAAAAAATTTAAGGTAATATCAAAGTCATGGGCTTATTTCTCTCCTCTGAAGAGAAAATAAGAAATGCTAGTGGAATCAAGCAAATTATGAAAAGGTTGAGAAGGACCTTAAGGACTTAGAATACCATGGGTAGAAGCTATTATTGAAACTAATAATTGATCTATAGTTTATCAGTGACAAACACTACAAGTTGAAGATCCTTCAACAAAAGTAAGCAACAATATTAACATAGGGCCCACCAGCTAGCTAGAAGTATTATATTCCATATGAAATTTTTAATAGTTAAAAATGGAATATTTTTTGTAAAGCTATGTGCATTTTGTTATCGTGTTTCCTAATGGTTAGTTTATTTTAGAAACTTTAGTGTATTCTATAAATTTTGTAAAAAGGCTAGCTCTCCTTACTTTTTACACTTGTCAGTTGATGAAACTGACTGGCATGCTTTCTTGAAGCCTATAAAAGGAGCATTATCGATTGTAAAGGGGGAGTTATACAAGCTAAAACTAATTTGTAACTTTTGGAGAAATTTAATACAATAAGGGAATATTGTAAAGTTTGTCTCAATTATTTTTGTGAATTGTTATCATATCTTCTCTCTCAATTGTTTATTCTAGATCTTAGATTTAAATGGTTTTTTAATATTTCTAAATGTGTATCTTTAATACATGGTTTTTAATTTGGGATAATTCTAGATTAGTTAAATGAAATTGAATTTTATTCATTTTATTTACTCTACATAAAGATGTACAAATGTTATTTTATTATAGTAGTAAATCTCTAAAGTAAAGTCAATTCTTACTTGTATTTCTTTGGATTATCATTAGATACTTGCCTAGTGTGTAAAAATATTTAAACATATTCTATTTTATTTTATACATTGGTTAAATTCATTTCCAATTGTAATTTAAGCCTTGTCATAATGTTTGAGATAAAGATCAACAATCACATACTTTCTTTCTACCCTACCTTTCCTTTTTCTTCCTTTTTAACCAAATCACCCTAGTTTAAACCATATTATAAATATTCATCTTTAGTTTACAATTTGATCATAATTCATTAATAATAGTATAGATGCTTTATAATTTTCAAGGATTATTAAGGACCAAGGTGGCCCCCAACCACCAATCAATATAAATATTATGGAACAGTAATGTAGGGGCATCCCTTGAGGATTCCAAAAAGGTTTAATTTTTGTCTTAGATTGGTCTTATAGGTGATATAGGTATTAGGAAGTACATTTGAGTATTTTATATGGTTTTAAGGTGCATAAAATTTAAATATTGGCATTTCCTGCCAAAAGCACCATTTAAAATTTTGAATTTAACAAAGTCTTATCTAGGGATTTTTGTGCATGTATGAAGGTGGAAATATGTGTCCAATGTGTCTATGAAGTTTATAATATTAATATTATCTTAAAATATTATGGTTCTATTGACATTGAAAAGACATTTTATGTTATGATCAAAACAAGAAAATGTAAAGCTAATAAGAGACCTCCATGTAGGGAAAATAGCCAAGATTCAGTTATGAATCATCCATTTAGAAGTTTAAGAGTTAGTTATGTAATGTTAGGGTGTGATTCCATTCAAATGAAATGGAATAATGAATGTATTTTGGAAATTTTTGTATGTAGATAAAAGGGAAAGGTTGAGAACCCTATTTTGAAGAGAAAATGAATTCAGACCTATGTTGAAGGTCTTTACAAATCTTGATGACTGTATTATTACGGATGAATGCATACTTATGACTACAAAAAAGATTGTATTTTACATAATGTTATAGTGTGTTTAAAATATAGTGAATTATTTTTATATGAATATTTTTGAAATGATTAAGAATGGAAAAACTCTATTTGTAGACTACTTATACATACCCCTATTGTCTAGATAAAGATTGTTATTTCAATTGCATGTGTTATGTTGACAAAGTATGATTGTAGTAATGTATCCTAATGAATTTAGAAGATTATGATCAGTAATTTTTATCTATTTTTTATCACAAGATTCAAGAAATAGTGTGGAAAGTAATGAATATTCAAACATATTTATGAATAGGTCTTGTTTGGTAAGCTATACTATGGTAAGCAAACTATGTATTAATGCTTTGGAAATATTAGCCATTGGTTTTATTTACATTGTGTTTTCAGCATATTCATAGCCTATTTATAGTGTTTTTGGAATATAATCTATAAGGACTGATAAGAAGACTGATGGAGTTTGGAAATTTGGTATAGAAAACCCTATTCCTATATGAAGGTTCTCATGTTCGACTGGGCATTGAATCATTTAAAAAAATAGAAGAAAGAATCAACCTAAATGTGATATAGTAAATTTGGTAAGTATAATTACATCCATTGGACATTTTTTGAATTTTTTTTTAAATAAATAATTTAATATGAGGTTAAAAAAAACCATTATAGACCTATAGAATGTTGTTTTCTTACTCAATCAAGTATTTATTGGCATAAGAAGTTGAGATAATGGATTAAATATTAGTGTCCAAGGATTAAAGGATATAGAAAATGGTAAAATAGACATAACAAAACCATATCTAAGTATTTAAACTTAATATAATGAAAGAATAGTATTTTGAAGTCTCTCAACTGATATAGAGACCTAAAAACCCTTAAACTAGGGTTTTGCCTATATTTCCTATTCTAACCATCCAAAAAGGCCAAATATTTTTAATATTACTAATTTTCATGTACTCTAACTAAATATTTCCGTTTTAGAATGTGTAAGACATTTTAAGTATGGATTTGGAAGGGCGAGTGTGCATTAGGCCTAGAAAGGGCTAATAGAAAAAACCTAGTAGCTAGAAAGTGGTTTTGGGAGAGGAGTTAGAGATCCAAAATTTGTGTATAGGTTTATTTAGATAAGGTGAACAAGATTCAGAATTTGTATTTCTATAATGGATTGTACTTATATCGTACCATTCATCTATGACTGTGAAAGGGTTACAAAGACTATGTTAAAGAGAGAAAAGTTGTATAAAGGCAGAGTTGAGAGTTGGAAAAAGTTTGAGAGTCAAAAAAAGAGTAGAAAGGATTAAAGGGAGTATTATAAACATAAATAATCCTATATAACCTAAATTTTTTGTGAGAATACACCTAACACTAAGATCAAATAGGGAATTCTACATGAGGAATTGCATTAAGAAGTTTTTGTCAAAAGGAGTGGATTAAGAAACAAGGTTAAGAATGTTTTCTTGGTATATGCTATAAATAATTATGGTATCAAAGATTAGGGAATTATTTTATGGATTTTTATAAGGATTAATAATGTGTTTTGAAGTACATTACAATACAAGTGATCAAATATAGTGCTTTATGGAGAGAGCTAACAAGAATGAAGATGATTAGGTCAAGCAGATGGTAGACCAGGTAACTCAGTTTATTAATCCATTGATGATAAGAATGGAGGATATATAAGATGTTAATAAGGAGAGATAATAAATGGAAAAAATAAAATATAGGTAGCAAGGTGAATCGTTATAAGCAAAGATTGAAGAGAGAGGAAATGAAAAGGTGGTAGAAGAGAGACCACATGAACATGTATTAGTAGTTAAATAAGATGGCATGGGGTAAGACCATTAAAGTCATGTTAGAACATTTGTATATGATATATTGAGGAGAGATAAAGGTCCAATAAGGAAAGTACCAAGACATAGATTTCAAGGGAAATGTTAGAATTGCCATAGAGAAGGACACAGGGCAATAGAGTTTTCAAGGAATGTAAGTAGTAATATAAAACAATAGAGAATAAGAGAGATGAATGAGGAGAGAGGAAATGAAAATAATGATCCATTACTCATGAGGAGGATTTTATTTTATAAAAATTAAGGCAAGGAACTAATCCAAAGAATAATCTTCTTCAAAAGTAGATGCAAGTCAAGAGGTAAAGTGTGCAATTTGGTTGTTAATGGTGGTAGTACTAATACCATTATTTATTTAAAGATGATGTAGAAGTTGAGATTTATAAATATTACAAATCCATAACCATGAAATATTTCATAGGTTCATAAAGGTCAACAAATACTGGTAAGTGAATAGAGTTAGGTTAATTTCAAGATAGGATAATATAGAGATCAGGTGTTATGTGATATTTTACCTATAGAGGTGTGTCATTTATTTTTAGGGAGACCATGGAATTTTGATAATAATTACATCCATAATGGTAAATAAAACACATAAACCATTAATTATGAAGGAAATACATATACAATATCCTAGTGAAAGGTGAAGATGGAAGAGTAGATTAACAAATCATGATGATGATGATGATGATGTGTTAGAGTAAATTTATGGGAGGTTTATGATTGGTCAAGGTACTAAAGGAAGAAAATAAAATGAAGAGTGAAGAATTCAAGGTGATAGTAAATAGTTATCAAATGAAGGAAGGTAAATCACTAATGAGAGTGCTTAAGGAAGAAGGTAGTCAATGAAAACATGGAAGCCATGTCCATGAAAGAGAGGATAGAAAGACAGTTTGAATTTTCAGCTGAGATGGAGAGGAGATGGTTTGGAAAGAACACCAAAAAAGTAAAGAAGATGGAGGATAAGTTATCTAAGAAAGAGACAGCCCATGAGGAAGCCATGAAGGCTTCAAATACTGATTCTAATATGTTGTCTAGTGATGAAGGTATAGGTAAGGAGCAGGAAGCTAAATAAGTGGTGGAAGATGAATACAAAATTTTGTAAAATAATATTAAACAAGAGGAAAATGTTTATCATATGGGAAATATATATATCAGTCCCATGAAATCAATCAATAAAAAGGGATAGTGAAGATGAATATGTAACCTTTTAAATTACAAGATTTAGTGGGTAATCATGAATAAGAAGTTGATATACAACAAAAAATCAAGAATGTACATAAGAATGAGGTATGTAAGGATAAAACACAATTTGTGCATTAAAAGGATTGAGTGGTACAAGGAGAATTGGTAAAGGTAGAGGATTACATACTTGAATTAGTTATTGAGAATAGATTTAAGGAGAAGGATAATAATTTTTAAGAGAAGGAATAATATTATATATATGCATGGCAAAAGGAAGAAGACAACATACATGTTTTCTTCAACAATTTGGTTTTGTGTGTAGGTATGTTGATTGAGGAGATGAAGAAGAAAATGCCTAAGTATGGGAACCAAGAGAATGTATACCTTTATGAGAGTAAAGTGGAGGAAAACACCTTTAGTGAGGAAAGTTCAAGGCATTCAAGTAGCAACATATACCAAGTGGTCACTAAAGAGCTTGTGGTAAGGCTTTCTCAACTTGGTAGTATAATGTAGGTGTATCCCTTGAGGATTAAAAAAAGGTTTAATATTTAAATTAGATTGGTATAATATGTGATTTATGTCTTAGGAAGTCCATTTGAGTATTTTATATGGTTTTAAGGTGCATAAAATTTGAATATTGGCATTTCCTGCCAAAAGCACCATTTAAAAATTTGAATTTAACAAAGCCTTTTTTAGGGACTTTTATGCATGTATGAAGGTGACAAGATGTTTCCAATGTATCTAATAATTTTATCATAATAAGATTATATTAAAATATTATGGTTCTATTTACATGAAAAACACATTTTATGTTATGAGCAAAACAAGAAAATGCAAAGTTGACAAGAGACCTCCATGTAGGAAAAATAACTAAGATTCAGTTATGAATCATCTTTTTAGAAGTATAGAAGTCAATTATGTAATGTTAGGGTGTGATTCCATTCAAATGAAATGTAAAAATGAATTTACTATGGAAATATTTGTATGTAGATAGAAGGGGAAGGTTGAGAACCCTATTTTGATAAGAAAATGAATTTAGACCTATGTTGGTCTTTGCAAATCTTGATGACTACATTGTTGTGGATGAATGAATACTTGTGATAAAAACAAAGAATGTATTTTAAATTATGTTTTATTGTTTTTTAAATCCATTGAATGGTTTTTCAATGAAGATTTTTTTAATTATTAATAATGGAAAAAATTTGTTTGTAGACTACTTATATAGACCCCTATTGTGTAGACAATGACTATTATTTCAATTGCATGTGTTATGTTGACAAATTAAGATTTTAATAATTCATCCTAATTAATTTTGAATATTATGATCAGGAATTTTCCTCTATTTGTGATCAAAAAATTCAATAAATAGTGTGGAAAGAAATGAATATTCAAACATATTTATGAATAGGTCATGTTTTGTAAGCTATATTGTGGTAAACAGGCTGTCTATTAATGCTTGGGAAATACTAGCCATTGGTTTGATTTATATTTTATTTTAAACATATTCATATCATGTTGATATAGTTTTTGGAATTTATGCTTGAAATATTGATAAGAAGACTGATGTAGTTTGGAAAACTAATATAGAAAACCATATTCTTGTACGAAGGTTCTCATGTTGGACTTGGCATTGAGTCATTTAAAAAGGCCAAAGGAAAGAATCAACATACATGTGATCTATTATGTTTTTAAATTATAATTTCATCCATTATACTTTTTTTAAATTTTTTTAAATAAATAATGTAATAGGAGGTTCCAAAAAACCATTAGACTATTAGAATGTTGTTTTCTTGCTCAGTCAAGTTTTTATTGGCATACGAAGTTGAGAAAGTGAATTAAATATTGGTGTATAAAGGATTGGGGGACATATAAAATGGTAAAATATAATTTTAAAAATCATTTTAAAGTATTGAAACTCAATATAATTAAAAAAATGTATTTTGAAGTCTCTTAGCTGAGATATAGACCTAAGAAACCCTAAACTAGGATTTTCTCTATATTTCCTATTATAACCATCCAAAAAGGCCAAATATTTGTAATATTACTAATTTTCATGTGATATAATTGGAAATTGGGGTTTAAAAAGGTGTATGACACTGTAAGTATGGATTTGGAATGGTGAGTGTGCATTAGGCCTAGAAAGGGCTAATAGAAAAGATCTAGTAGCTATAAAGTGGTTTTGGGAGAGGAGTTAGAGCTCCAAAATTTGTGCATAGGTCTATTTAGACAAGTTGAAAAATATTTCATATTTTTTTTTCCATAATTTATTTTAATTATATCATACCATTCATTTATTAATATGAAAGGGTTATAAATAATGTGTTAAAGAGAGTAGACTTTTATAAAGGCGGAGTTGAGAGTTGGAGAAAGTCTAAAACTTGAAAAAAGAGTAGAGAGGATTAAAGAAGTAGTATAAACATAACTAATCCTATATAACCTATGAATTTTTTGAGAAGAAACCTAACACTAAAATCAAATAGGGAATTTTGCATGAAGAATTTCAATAAGAAGTTTTTGTCAAAAAGAGTGGATTAAGAAACAAGGTTAAGAATGATTTATTAGTATATGCTCTACATCAAATAGTCTAATTGCTCTACAACTATTTCATCATAGATGACCAAATCACCATATCTTATAACTCATGCTCTAAAATCTTGAATTCTAAAATGAGAAGTGTTATTTAAACATAATAGCAGATGTGATACACTTAGAGGCATCAATAGGTAGATCTTTTGCTAGTGCTAGAAGGAGGGCCAATGTTTGTAAATTTGTAGGATATTTGATAGTTTTAGTGTAGTTTTATCAAATATCATTCTATTATTTACAAATTTATATTTATTTTAACATATATGTGTATATATTGGTGATGCTTATGGTTTAGGACCCATTTTTTTGCTTCCTTAGACAACGATCAATGTTCTTTGAGGGTATACATGTGATTATGGTAAAGATAGCTTTAACATTGTCAATTAAAAAGGTTTGAGGTTAGAAATAGCTATTTTGGTTAAATATTCATAGATACTTTACAAATTTTAACTCATTTGATTATATGAGTGTAAAGATCAATCATATTTATGTATTTAGGCATATATTTAAGCTAGTTTAGTTAAAGATCTTAGTCCTTTATTGTTCTTTACATGAATCTTTGTAAAATTTGATTAATGTGCAAGTTTAAACCTATTTATTTATAAATATTAACTTGACACATCATATTCCAAATATAATTAAAATTCCTCAAGCTAGAATTGCCTAGAATCAAAATGAGATCACATTTAGAAACAAGCAATCCCCTATTTGAAACAGGGATCCACAAGAAAGTAAGGAGAGACAAATGTAGATGTATACATTTGAAGTTTTTCCAAATTTACCACTCCAAAGTACCCCTACATTTAGCCATAATCAAGGTATATCATTGTTAGGTGATTATTCCATTAACATACCAAGTGTAGTACATGATATCCCCCATAATGCTACATAATATTTGCCAACATTTAGTCTAAATGGTGTTGTAACTATAGAGGATCACATCAAATTATTCAAATCTAAATTAAGATTGTTAAATATCATCTATGAAGATGTAACATGTATAATATTTACTTTTACATTTAGGGATGCTTCATATGAATGGTTTCTTAATTTTCCTAATAGTTACATTACTAGTTGGGATGGTTTTAACAATGTCTTTATCAAAAAATTTGGAAAGGTTATTAGTCCCTATAACCTATACTAATAATTTACCACCAATAGGAGAGATTCTAGTGAGTCCATAAAAGCATTTAATGCTAGGTTTCAAAATATGCATAGTTGATCCATAGATCCCTAAAAACTTGATGATTTTTTGGATTTATAAATCTATAAGGATGTAGTAAATCATATGACTTTTGTGTTCCTGAAGAGATCTCTTCTAGTCATAACCACCTTGTCCCATGAATATTTTAAAGTAGTGATCATTAATGATCAAATGCAACCTCAAGGAAAAATTTCTTATTCCATCACAAATGTTAATCTATATATGACCACCTTGAATATATTTCCCAACAATAATTAGAATAGGCTAGCCCTAAATTAGATCCCAACATTGAACTAGTTACCCTTGAGCCATGTTACCCCCAACTAATACTTAGGATTCCTAATTCATGCTACATAAGATTTAGTTAAAATTATCAAAAGGCATTAGTATAAACCTCTATTGTTAATGAGGTCCATAACTCTAAGACTCCCAAGAGTGAGAGTGACTCTATTCTAAATATGGTCCAAAAGCTTAGCACCAATTTTCTTTAGTTACAAAAATAGGCTAACCATATTGGTGAAATATCAAGTAGAAACTTCTCATTTAATATATTTAATAGACACAATAATATATTTTATAATGATTGTTTCCACAATAATAAGAATAATGAATCATCTACTAATTATAATAACATGGAAATTAATTTTATTTATGTTACATTAGCACACTATTATAGAGTTCATTATACAACTCAGCATGGATAAATTGATTTCATTAAGTTTTGTAAAGATTTTGAAGAATTTCAAGAAGAGTTGGGCACTTATGAGGTATTGCCTAACAAATATAATGGCATAGGTACATTAGGATCCAAATATATTGACCAAGCCTTCATGGTGGAGACATTTGACTTCCCCTTCCAAGAAGATAATGACTTGAGAATGTTCCTGAAGAAGTTCACACTTTCTAGTAATTTATGAAGAAGACCTATCCTCTATAGAATAGAAATAAGAGGTAGGATTTGACTACTTCAAATCCTCCAAATAAATTTAGCACTCCTCTATATACTACATCAAATAAAAACCCAAAACCTCCAAAGAGAATTACTTATAGCCATAGTACTTATGTTTCTAATTATTCAAATAGGATTGGTTATAATATTTTGGAGGATATGAAGAAAATAAAGGCTAACATCACATTGCATAAATTGACATAGATAATTAATCAAAGATATCTATTGCTAGAGTCCTTGTATAAGAAACCTAACAAGACATCCAAGACTGATAATGTAAATTTTACTATGTAAAATACTAAGATAGAGTCCCCACCCTTCCTAGTTATGATCAAAAAATTTGGTAAGAACTTAAATAATTATATATTAGATTATGGTGCCTCTAAAAATATCATTCCTATAGGTGTTTATAAAAAACTTGGTTTAAACCCCATTAAATATGATAGGGTTTTCACCTAATTAGATAAGTCCAAGGTCAAAGTGACTAGGTAATTGTTAAATATTCACATGCAACTAGATTTTGAGCCAAGAGTTCAAGAATTCATTGATATCCAAGTTGTTGACATTATTAATGCCTATGGTTTTTTATTGAGTAGGGAATGGAATAAAGCCTTGAATGGATATATGTCCATAGATTGTTCACATCTATGGCTACCTTTGAAAGGAGTTCCAAACTAGATTAGAGTTGAAAGAGAGACTATAATGAAACATATGATCACATAATACAATGTTGTCAATGAAAAGATGAACACAGTTGACTCTAATTTTAGAGTTTCCACTCTCAAAACTACTAAGGTAAGGGATCATAAACCTTCCCATATCATTCATGAATTATAGAAGATGCATTTTGATGGTGCCAAGTGTAAATATGGGTCTGGGGTAGGCATTGTTCTAACTGACCCTGTTGGTAAGAATAATATGCTTCTTATAGAATCCAATTTCCATGTACCAAAAATATCATAGAGTATGAGGCCCTCATCCTAGGACTATACTCTACCATAAAAAAAAGGTCAAGAAATAATAGTTTATGGTGACTCAGAACTAGTATTCAATTAGGTAAGATAAAAGTATCAATACAAATTGTCATACCTAAAGAGTTACAAATTTAGGGTCTAGGATTTGGTTGAGTGTTTTGATGCTTTCAGTATTATTTTCATCCCTAGACAGTAAAATAAATTTGATGATGAGGTAACCTCTACTATAGCCAATCTCATGCCTAACCAGGACTCACCAAACTTTAGCATTGAGTTAATACCGTGTCTCTCTATCCCAGATAATGTAAAATATCTGTAGGTATTTAATGATGACTAGTACATCCTAAACTTCATGGATAATTCAGGAGTGTTTGAGGCTCATGTCATATATGATGATGATAAAACCACCCTTAAAGACAAGTTTGATGGCAAAGTCATTTAGATGAATGATAATAAGATCCCTAAGGAAATGATTTCCCTAGAAAGGTTATTTGATCAAGATAAGATAGTTGAGGCCTCTAAGATTACTAAATTAGATGGGAAGGATTAAAATGCAGTTGATCTTAGACCTCAAGATCAACCTTAGCTGGTCATCATTGGAAAATCTTGTACATGTGATGAAAACAAGAAATCTAAAGAACTGTTAGTAAAGTACAAAGATGTAATAGATTGGTCATATGATGACTTGAATATTTTTTATCCAAGCGTAATCACTCATACCATACCTATCAAATATAATTACAAACCTTTTAGGCAAAATTAAAGGCCTATAAATCTTTTTTTAGAACCTATGATTCTCAAAGAAGTCAAGAAATTATTGGATGCTATAATTGTATTTCCCATTAGGCACTCTACTTGGGTTGCCAATTTGGTACCAGTTTAGAAAAATAATAGTGAAATTAGATTATGTATTGATTTTAGGAATCTAAATAAGGCATCTAAAATGGATTATTAAGGTGCCAAGGTTTGATTCAAATAATTGCCAATACTAGCCCCAAATTAAGTATTATGTAGTTTCTCAGCAGAGTTTTCAACCTAATGACTAGTATGATCCCATAGTTTAATTGTATATTAATGTCACTTTTCTTATACAAATAACTAGGGACAAAAGAATTTTGAACGAGGCCTTTTGTAAGTTCCCCAAAACGGATGAGGAAGAGCAGAAGCTGGTCAAAAATGGGGATTTCTATGAGTTGGACCAGATTAAAGGGATATGGAGGGATGTCTTAAGCTGTATAAGGGAGTACTTCATCCTGGACGGAAGAAGCAAATGAGTGCACAAGTTCCATTTTGTTTTCCTCAACCATTTCAGGCATAAGGTTAGTCTGTCTTTTCCTTTTTATCTTCGCTATTCCCTAGTCCAAAGCTTATATGCTCATAGGAAAAAGGAAATGCGCCCTATCCTCCATGAAGGCCTTATTCTGCTTATTGAAGGCTACTGTAAGAATAGGGCACTAGTTAAGTACCCCAAATAGTGGGAAAATAAGGTGTCAGGAGATAAAAAGAATGAAAGAGTAATTAGGAGAGGCAAATTCAAGCCCCCCAGTCCTAAACAGCAGAATGTAGAAGAAGAAAGGGGACAGGAGAAAATTGTAGAACCCGAGAAGGAAAAACTGGAGGAAGAAGAAGGAACTGAAAGCTGGGATACTAACTCAAGTGATGATGAAGAACATTCTGAGTAAATTGAAAAAGATAAAGTGAATACTGAGGAGGATTCTACTAATAGAACTGTAGATACGGAGGAAAACCAGAATGTGTCAGAGGAAGAATTTGACCAGGAAGATCCTGTTGAGGACCCAACTTCTAAGAACGAAAAGGAAAAATCTGATCAGGATGATATTCAAAATAAGAATATGGAAATACAATCTGGAATCAAGGAGCGGGAACAAAAGATTCAAGAAGATATCTTTGAAGAAGCCAGGAATAGTCCTTATAAAAAGCTTGAGGACTGGAGAGGGAAGAATCAGAATGATGAAACATATAATCCTATGACCTGGGTTAGCTGTAAGGCAGAGGCATCTTCCCAAATCGATTCCTGGATGTGCAGGGAGGTCATGGATCTCAAGAGAAAAGTGGAAAATTTGGAAGATTCCCTAAAAATTGCTTGGAACAAAATAAACAACATGGAAAATTAGTTAAGCGAGATCCCAATCAAGCTCAAAGCTTATGAAAACAACCTCTGGGAACTTATAAAGGACAATAGAAAGAAAATGGAGGAAGTAACATCCAACATTTGTGTTGCTGCTATCAATATAGGTAAACGAGCCAATGAGGAGACCAAAGCACTAGAGAGTCCCAGCAAAAAGATGAGGCAAAGCTCTAGAAAGAAAGATACTCAAAAAGGAGCTCTACTAGAGGCTACCACTGAGGAAACTGTTTTGAAAGGAAAAGAAGCCATGAACTTGATACTGGATCTGGATGAATAATCTGGTCCTTCTTGTTGGTTTTGAAACTGGTACTGTTCCTTGGTTTCTTTTTGTTATCTTTTGTCTGTTGTGTTACCAGATCTATGTTTTCTGGGTTTTGAACGGATGTTTATCTGGTGGTTCCAAGTCCATTTAAAACCTGTTTTTACTACTTACTTGAAGTGTTTTTTAGGCTTTGCCTGTGGTCTTAGACGTTCTCTCTTTTGCTCTTTGTAATAGGGTTTCGGGGCCCCTTCAAAACTTGCTTTTACCCTCAATCTAAAACTAGGGACAAAAAATATCCCTAAGGCTAAAAGTAGCTCACTATCTAATAAATAATGGAATCCTATACTTAAAGAACTTTGAAGGTGTGTATTAAATATGTGTATCCAAGGAAAAGGAATCCAAGATCATCAACACATTTCATGAAAATATTGGAAGTGGACATCCCCTTGGAAGTGAAATATCTCAAAATATCCTCAAGGATGGATACTATTGGCTCACCATATTTAAATATTATTATAAGTACATGAGGGAATGCCATTCATGATAGATTTTTAGCACAAAAGATCTAGAGGTAGACATGACTTTACAATTGGTCATGATTGACAAACCTTTCACCTAGTGGGGGATGGATTTCATTATACTGATTAATCCCAACTCATCTGAGGGTCACAAATATTTTTTGACATCTACTAACTATTGCACTAGATTGACTAAAGTAGTAGCTACTAAGCAGTGCAAAACTGAAGAAGTGACTAATTTTTTAGAATAAAATATATGCACCAAATTTGGGACTCTAATTTCTTTCATTTGTGATAATGGGTTTGAATTCACATCCATAGAAATGACATAATGGTCATATTATAATGATGTTATCCTCAAGTTCTCATCCAACCATTACCCTCAAGATAATGGAGTGTCTGAATTGACAAATAAGAACTTGATGAAGGTAATTAAGAAGTTTGTTGTAGACAAACTTAGAAAATTACATAAAATCCTCAAATATTCCCTTTGGGAAGATAGAACAAGAATCAAATAGGCCCTTAATTCATCTCCCTTCTTATTGATAAATGGCCAAGAGATCATATTCCTGATCACACTTAAGCTACTAACTTACAAGTGTTAACATAGTTCAGATGGAAGATGCCTGAGAATAAGATTTTGCTAACTTTAGTAGGCACCAAACCATAGTTAAAAGGTGGTTTGACAAGTGATCAAAGATCAAGGTTTTAAAGTAGGGAGACTTAGTTATTTGGGACAAGGCATCTAAGCCCAATGGAAAACATAGTAAATTCACACCTCTATGGATTGGCCCCTATCAAACTGAAGAAACACTTGGAGATAACACCTTCAAATTGAAATATCTATAAGGAGTAGAATTCACACTACCCATTAATGGGAGTTATATCAAACATTACTTCTCTACTTCTCCAGCTAGGATCTTCATGGAGTAAATCTATAAGGATGGTTATAATTAATGTAGGTAGGCTTGTTTAGTTCCCTTTTGTCTTTTTACTTCATATCCCTTGTTTTTACATAGTTTTGTATATATTTTCTTGATTTTCCTTTGCTTCCTACTTTGTTTCTTTCTATTATGTTTTTACTTTCTATTGTGTTTAATTTTTGTATCTTTGTTACTTGCTTCTAATAAGTCCTTTTTGACAAACCTCAACTTAAAATTCACCTTATTTCTCAAATAAATCTATAGATTTAGAAATACAAGTATGCATCTTAAGCATATGATGACTATGGGCTTTCAATATGAGCTTGATGTTATAATTTAAAGAAGCTAGTAAGGACTAATGAATAGGCTAATTTTTCCATAAACACTTAAACATTTTTTTGATCTAAAATTGGTTATAAGAAGAATTGTACATGTAAAATGAAATATTAAATTATTAAGGAAGAATCATGTTTGTACTTAATAAATATCCTTGCCTATGATAAAGGTTGCAACCATAGGTGATTAACTAAAGATCAAACACTTTACCAAATCCCTAAACTTATCTATCCTAGTTCCCAACCTTTGATGGAAATCCCAAAAGATGTAAAAATACAAAAAAAAGATCTTATTACAAAATAAAAACAAATTCAAGAAAAGGTGATTCTAGTAATCTCCACTAGGGATATAGATGCATGGCTAAGAGTGGAGCAAGGCCATGAGTGGAGTCAAAGGCATCACTATTAGGGCTATAGACACCTGGCTGGTAATAGAGCAATGCCCAAGCCTTCCTTAAACTAAGAACATGATGCTTAATGAGTATCCAAACATGTTCCAAGCCAAGGTTAATGATTAAATACTTGAAATAAGGAATTTATCCCTTGAATCTTGTAGAAAATAGTAAGTGGAATAAAAACACACACACAACATGGATATGTCTTGATGTTTAACCCTAATTCTATAGATGCAAGGTTTGTTTCAACCATGAACTGATCTTAATAATGGCATTGGTCAAGTAAAATAAGTGACCTAGTTATTTGTCTAAACCAGAGTCTCTAAGTTCTAAGATATTGTTATGTTTCCCTTGGAAGTCACCATTTTTTGAGTTCAACATACCTTTATTTCTAAAAATAGGAACCCTTGTGTAACTCTAAACCTTAACCCTAAAAAAATGATGTATTTTACAAATTTATTGTATTTGAAGATCATCCACACCTACTAAGGGTGGCATATTTATTCATGATCCTACATTAAATTCACCTATATCGATAACAGTGGATCTTCATGTTTCAATGATAGGTTTCATTGGACTTTCATTTAGTGGACTACACTTAAATTTTATAGATTAGTCCTTATTCAGGATTTTGCTAGCTTTTAGTCTATAGGAACTCAAGATTAAATCCATGTTTTGAATGTCTTAAATCCCTCATTTAAAAAACCCTATTTAGATCCTTCAGTTTAAAGTCAAATTTCATGGGAACAAAATTGATGGTAACACTTTAGAAAAAGAAATGAATTAAGTTTAATTTTTATACTAAAACTTAATCATGTTTCTTTTACACTACCAAGCCCTAGCCTAAAAATCATGCTTGGTCCCTTTATATTTCACCCTCCTTATTCCCTTTAGTTTTAGCACAAGGTCTAACTTTAATGTTTGAAGGATCCTTTACTATTCTAGTTTGGCCTCACTTTATGTTTCCTATCTCTCTTAATACCTATCTTAATGTCTTATCCCCAAAACCCCATTCATATAATTTACCATAAATAAAACCTTAGCCCTAAGACCTTAGCCTAATTTTTTACATTATCCTGAGCTCTAACCTTAATATCTTTCTTCTTCACAAGATTGATGGTTCATGCTTCATTGGGCAACATTGATGAGATAGAGTGAAAGAAACCCAATGAAGATCTTTGATCCATCAATACAATCTTAATTGATCATTTGGATCACATTCAATATCTCATAGGAACCCATAAAAAAATCAATTCTCTATGGACTCTTCATAGTGTAAATAGAGTTAAAGCTTTGAATCCCTATAGAGTTTCCATATGGCACTCCCATATTCAAACCTAATATCAAAAAGACCTTGGGATATGATCTTTCATTATAATTTTTAAATATTCAAAGGGTCATTATTTTATTATGTTTCAAATTCTTAGGATTATGACTTATTCTAATTTTTATACAACCTTAATATAACTTAGTCTACTTTATGACTACATGAACCAATAGTGTGCATCTATCTGGATCATCATCTATGTCTTTTGCTTACTCATAACATATAATCTAATATAACATATTTGACCCAAGATTCTATGTGAGCAACTATGTTCAAGACTTAAATTTGATGCTCTTGTGCCTATCATTTGATGCTCATGGTGATATCATTGACACCCATGAGGCCATCAAATTTTAGCTTCTTATTAAAAGCTATTAGAGCTTAATTTTGATGTTCAGGAAAATGTCATTGATGCCCATGAGTCTATCTTTGATGTATATGAGACTGCCAAATTTTATCTTAAGATCCAATCCCACTCAGAAGATAAATACACATAAGACTTGCATCTCGATGTCAAAATTGGTCTTCCATAGATTAATTTGGTTTATTTAAAGTCATGATTAGACTTAATTTCCTTATAACTAATTTTATATTTTCAAAGGCTAAGATTGAATACTATGCTAGAATTTAGTCATGTTTTTAAACATCAACCCAATATTTAGTCTATATATATATGCCCCATGGTATTTTTAGCCTAATGAGCTTAGTTTAAATAAGGGTCCCATTAACATAAAACTTAGCCTAAATACTTTGATCTAAAGTTAATTTCATGTTTATTAACTCAAAATAGAACTATAGATTAAAGTATTTATCCTAAGTTCCTTATTATATCCAAGCATTGATTAAAGTTCATGTATATTTATAGGATATATGGTTCATGTTGCTATATGCAAGAAAGATCAGACAATGTGAAGCCAAGATGGAGTTTTCAACAAGGCTCTATGGAATTACAAGACTGACACATGGTATATACACATTAATGTGTAAATTGGTGATGTGTAAATCTTTGAATACCCATATAACTACCAAGTGGCACAACTATGAAACTTAATATAGACAAGAATCAATATTGTGAAAGTCCCAAGATTGAGATCAATGGTCCATGTTGATCCATACACAAAGGTCAAACTCTGTGAAGTAGAAGACATATTTTAAAAGGTAACGGCTAGTTATTCAAAGACATTATGAAAATTTCCATGAAAACAACCAATAAGATTCCACATAAGTACCACATGGGAACAAGGCAATAAAACTAGAGATCTTGTGGGCTTAGAAAAGTGAATGTATAAATGCAAAGGTATAAATCAAATCCAAGGCATGAATTTTTTTAAGTCCAAGTAAACCATCACCATTAAAGCTACAAAAAATTCCTATCCTTTGCTTAAATCCCTAATTTGACCTTAATAACAATTGAACCACAAAGAACCCAATTGCTGTTTGAGTGAGTGAAAACAAATCCAAAGATAATTTTTAGATTGCTAGTGAATAATTTTTAAAACTCACAGTCATGGTATCCCAAAGTCTACATAGAGAAGACACCATGTTATGTTTGACCACGGACTCAGAAGGAAGGGTATTTAAAGACATAGTACTCGATGCCATATCCTTAAACAATGGAAAAAATAATTGGTCCAAGATATTTTGGACAATTGAGGAACTACAACCCATAACTAAAAAAGATGAGAAGATTGCATCCTTCAGGAGGAGGTATTATGACCTAGTTATAGCACAAATGTCAAGCCTTCATCACATAGTAGCTAAACCATAAGTACTTCACTGTATTGATGTCATTTTCTCTATTTTCAAAGAATTTAAAATTTAAAATGGCATGCTAACTAAAGAGTATATTCATAAATGCATTGCTTACATATTCCCCATTACATTAGAAAGATACTAAAATATTCTCAAATGCCTTGTATATTTGGTCACACTCATTAAATGGGCTAAGAAGAGTGACCTCAAAGCCATCCTAACACCATGGTTGTATTCTAGAAGCCATGTGTTTTTTGACCCTAGTGGTAACATTCCCATCAACCAATTCTGACCTAGAATTAGCCTAATGAATAAACTCTTTGAATGCCCAATAACCACTTATGTTGATAGTATATGGGTGCCCCTAGTCTATTTTATGATTGAAAAGGACAAAACTCCTCTTATTGATGAGATTATCATCATGTGATTATATAGATAGACCTCTGTAGTCAAGAAAGGGACTAGGAAACAATTCTATATGATTTCATACCTCCTAGATGCTATACTTACCACAATTAAGATCCCTAACTTTAAAGGATGTTCTCCTAAGAACACACATATAGTGTCCTAGTTTTACTTCAAGTTACATATCTTCAAATACAACAAACATATTCATTTTATATGTTATTTCATCTATCTTCATTTGAATGAATCCTTAACAATAACCTCTATTCCAAAGATCAAACCATTGTAAAATAAATCCATTGAATCCATTGGAGACATATGGTTTTACTTGGAATACACAATCATCTATGTTGAGGGAGCATAATGCACTCCATTGAGGTTACCAATCCATATCGTAAATAATTTAACTAAGAAGGAGGTTGCATTTAAAATATACAATGGTATAGATGGTGTTTTTAGGGAGTAGAAGAAAGGATTGCTACATATTGTACCCTTGGCTATTGGCATGAATTTTTTCTAGTATTGGAAAAATATTAAATATGATGCTAAACATAGAGCCTCTTTCAAATTGTAGCATGATGACTTGAGATAATGGGACCCAAGTGAAAAGGTCATAAATCATTTGAAGGCCAAACAAATAAATGTGCCTTATGAGCATCACCTAGGTCCTTATGATTGTATGTATACAAAAGCTTCATCCTTCTATGAGGTCCTAAAAATGTTAAAGAAATTCAACATCAATCCAAAAGCAATGTTGATGAGAGATCTGAAGGGAAGTGATGACATTTGGTAACATAATTTGAGACAATACCACTTTTTAGAAGGTTAATATTTTGGATCTCTTTTAGCCCAAACACATACAAAAACACAATAGTCTAAGACATAAGTTGCACAAAATCTTGAAGTACAGATTGAAGAGAGGCTTGAGAAAAGTAGACCTAGTGAAGGGACATCATATTTAGACCAACCTAAAAGACTAGAATCCCCCATTGAATATATATATGTAATTGCATTAGATCTAGGCTAGATAGTAGAACATGCATTACAAACATTAGATAGTGCTTATGAGTTAGATGAAGAATGGGAATAAGTGGAAGAACCTTAATCCTAGATTGAGGATAAATCAAATATTAAAAAAGGATAAAGTCAAGGAGATAAAACTAGACCTAGTTCCCATTAGTCCCCCATATAAAATAAATGTGAATTAACACTAGTTCTTACAGGACCAAAAAACCCCAGAGTGACCTTCACTCACACATTGAGTGAGGTAAATGTATTTAGTGATGAAAACCCAATCCATGGACCCATTATTCTTGAGAGGTTTTTGTATGGGAAGTTGAAAAAGATACCGACCATGCACCACTAGTGGGAAATTACAAATTTAGTGACCATTCATGTTCATGAATAACTCAAACATTGTACTATAGAGCTACAACAACAAGAGGAGGAGAAAAAGATGAATGACCTTGGAGGATTAGGTGGCACTTGAATGGATGCTCCTAAGACTTCAAGTGAAGCACATGTTGAGATATCTACTCCAAAAGTGATTGAATCATCATTAGGAATTAGGTTTAATCTAGAGTCTACCAACATGGAATGAGTAATTGAGAAGAAGGTTATGGTAGGAGGTGAAGATTTCACCTTCCAAAAGGTTGAACCATTTTTTAGTTTAACTCTAGTAACTAGATAGAAGCCAAGATAGGATAAGATATTTGAGGAAAATATCCTCAAAGTATCCTAGGCTCAAAGTGATTAGTTTTAAAAAATGAGCAAGGGGTTACCATAGGAAAAAAGGAATTTAAAATAGGTTGTTTTTCTATCCATTCATGAGGATAAGTTTAATAAATTCAAGGACACATGGTGGGATTGTTAAACTCTTTGAAAGTAGCCAAAGTAATATAGAATAAATAGGGATGAAAATCTCTAAAGTAATAGGCCAATTTGGCAAATGGTGGGTTACAATCTTTCAATTTAGGGAACTGATTAAGGCCCTATCTAAAAATATAGTCCTAGGTTTTAGAACTATCAACAAGGCACATCTAAATATGGCCATGGCCATATTAATTGAAAAAATTGATGCCCTAGATAGTTGGTCCAAGGATATGGAAAACCTTGCTAAAGCCTTCAAGTAGCTGGAAGGCAAAATGTATCAAATCTTAGACAACCTAATCAAAGAGCCCATAGCCCTCAGTCCACTAGGTCTTAAAGGAGATGAAGATTTTAAACAAATAACCTTATAATTCATGTAATAAGTGAGGAAAAAAAGAGAGAATCAAATAGATGAAGGTAATATCAAAGTCATGGGTCTACTTCTCTCCTCTAAAGAGAAAATAAGAGATGCTAGGGGCATCAAGAAAACTATGGAAAAGGTTGAGATGGACCTCAAGACCTTAGAATACCATCGGAAATATATTTTATTAAAATTAATAATTTATATTTAGTTTATTAGTTACCAACACTACATGTTTAAGATCATTCAATAAAAGTAAGAGCCAATATCAAAATAGGGCCCACCAGCTAGCTAGTAGTATTTTATCCCATATGAAATTTTTAATATTTAAAAATGGAATATTATTTGTAAAAGAACATGAATTTTTTCATCAAGTTGCCTAAAGGCCATTTTATTTTGGAAAGTTTAGTGCATTCTAGAAATTTCATAAAAAGGATAGTTGTCCTTACTTTCTACACTTGTCAGTCGATGTAGCTAACTGGCATGCTTATTTGAAGCCTATAAAAGGAGCATTATCTATTGCAAAAGGGGGGAATTCTAAGATGTAAAAATACTTTGTAACTTTTGGAGCAATTTAATACAAGTAGGGAATACTATAAAGTTTGTCTCAATTATTTGTGTGAATTGTTATCATAGATTCTCTCTCCATTATCTATTCTAGATTGCAAATTTGAATGGTTTTATAGGAATTATAAATGTGTATCTTCAATATAGGTTTGTTAATTTGGGATAACACTAGATTATTTGAATGACATTGAATTTACTTCATTTTATTTGCTCTACATAAAGATGTGCAAATGTTTTAGATTAGAGGTAAAAGCAGGTTTTGAAGGGGCCCCGAAACCCTTTAACAAAGAGCAAAAAAAGAGCAATCTAAGCCCACAGGCAACGCCTTAAAAACACTACAGAGAGGTAGTAAAAATAGATTTAGAATGGTCCTAAAACCATAGAGATACAGCTGAACAAGACCCAAAAAACAAAAGTCTGAAAGAACAATAATCAGAAAACTAGCAAAATAAAACCGGAGATCAGTACCAGTTTCTTAACCGAAAAAAAGGACCAGATTATTCATCCAGTTCCAGAATCAACTTCATGGCTTCTTTTTCTTTCAAAGAAATTTCTTGGGTGGAAGCCTCCAGCAAGGCTCATTTTTGTGTGTCTTTCTTTCTGGAACTTTGCCTTGTCCTCTTGCAGGGGCCCTCTAGTACTTTCGTCTCCTCATTGGCACGTTTCCCAATATTGATAGTAGCTGCACAAATGTTGGATGTTACTTCATCCATTTTCTTTCTGTTATCCTTTATAATCTCCCGGAGGTTGTTTTCATAAGCTTTAAGCTTCACAGGGATCTCGCTTAACTGATTTTCCATGTCATTTACTTTGTTCAAAGCAGTTTTCAGATATTCTTCCAAAGTTTCCGATTTTTTCTTGAGATCAATGATCTCCCTACACAACCAGGCATCTAATTGGGAAGAAGACTTAGCTTTACTATTAACCCAAATCAAAGGAGTGTGTATTTCCTCATTCTGTTTCTTCCCTTTCCAGTCCTCAGCCTTTTCGTTTGGGCTATTTCTAGCTTCTTCAAAGAAGTCTTCTTGGCTCTTTAATTCCCGCTCATTGAATCCTTCTTCAATTTCCATCTCCATGTTTTGAATATTTTCCTGGACTAGGATTTCCTTTTCATTCTTTGACGTTGGGTCCTCACCAGAATCTTCCTGGACAGTGTCATCCTCCTCATCTTTCTGGTTTTCCTCCTTCTCTTCTGTTCTGGTAACAGAGTCCTCCTCAGTATTGACTTTATCTTTTTCCATATCCTCAGGTCCTTCTTCATCATTACTAGAATTGGTTTCCCAGCTCTCTGTTCCATCTTCTTCCACCAGTTTTTCCTCCACGGGTTCTCCAATTCTCTCCTGACCCCTTTCTCCTATTGAATTCTGTGTATTAGGATTAGGGGTCTTAATTTTACCTCTTCTGCTTTCATTTTCATCCTTTTTATTCCCTGTCAACTTGGTTTTCCCCTGTTTGGGATACTTTACCAGTGCCCTATTCTTGCAAAATCCTTCAATGAGAAGAATAAGGCCTTCGTGAAGAATAGGGTGCAAGTCTTTCTTCTTATGAGCATAAAGGCTTTGAATCAGGGAGTAGCGAAGGTAGAAAGGAAAAGATAAGCTTACCTTATGCCTAAAGTGGTTGAGGAAGACGAAGTGGAACTTATGCACTCGTTTACTTCTACCATCCAGGATTAAGTATTCCCTAATACAGCTTAGGACGTCCCTCCAAATCCCTTTTATCTGATCCAAATCATAAAAATCCCCATTTTTTACCATTTTCTGCTCCTCCTCATCCGTTTTGGGGAATTTGCAGAATGCTTCGTTCGATATGCTGGTTTGCTTTAAAAAATTTATTCCTTCCATTGACAACCCTGTAACCTTGGCAAGAAAATCCTTAGTTAAATTAACAGTTACGCCATGCAGGGTGACCCTGTCGTCAGACCAATTTTTAAAGAAGGCCATCGTGATGTGCGGTTTAGAGCCATGAAGCCTTTCCATGTAACTCGTGACATTTCCTTTCTGCAAAATTCTCTAGACTTGGTGTTTCTCTCTCCATTTTGCACAACTCTTGGGTTCCTGTTTACGGGGTTCGCAAATGTTATTTTATTACAGTAGTAAATATTTAAAGTAAAGTGAATTTATACTTGTATTTATTTATATTATCCTTAGATACTTATCTAGTGTGTAATGGGATTTGAGAATATGATATTTTATGTTATACATTGGTTAAATCCATGTCCAGTTGGAATTTAAGCCTTGTCATAATGTTTGAGATAAATATTAGCAATCACATACTTTCTTTTTGCGCTACCTTTCTTGTTGTTTCCTTTTTAACCACATCACCCTAGTTTAAACCAAATTGTAAATATTCATATTTAGTTTAGAGTTTGATAATAATTATATAGTAATAATATAGATGTTTCATACTTTGAAAGGAATATTAAGGACCAATTTGGCCCCCAACCACCAATCAATATAAATATTATGGAACAGTCTACTTGCTCTACTACTATTTCATCACAAGTGACTAGACCACCATAACATATAACTCATGCTATTAATTATTTGAATTCTAAAATGATAAGAGTTATTTAAACACTAAAATAACCTATGATACACTTAGAGGCATCAATAAAATGTTTGCATACATATAAGTTGTTGTATTTATGGATTTGGCTTAGTATATGTAGTTGGCTAAGTAAATGATTTTTGTACCATTTAGACATGGTGTGACTTGGTAACTCTATTGCTGACAACATTATTGTTGTGGTTATAGGCCTTAGGTTTCTCAAAATTATTAGACTTAGGTGGCACATGAGCCAACATCTGAATTATACTTTGGATTTAGTTTTGGCATTGATTTTGATTTTGGCTCTAGTTCTAATTAAGAGAAGACAATTTGATTATCCCCTTATTAATAAGGGCCTTCTCAATTTATATACCCCTTTTAATAATCTCCTCGAATGTTTTAGCACACTGAAGCTCAAAATGATAAGATATCTCACTATGAATGTTCTTGGTAAATATAATTATCAACTATTTATTAGGTGAACTATGTATGAAATGGATCACAAGTTCTCTACATCATTGTAAGTAGTTTAAAAATATCTCACCAACCGTTTGTCCAGCCTAACTCAAATTAACCATAGTAACCTCATGTTTAATACTATAGGAGAAATGTTATACAAATTTGTCTAAAAGGTTATCAAATATAGATATAGAATTCTTTGGCATTTTGAGAAGCCACTCCAAGGCTTGTCTAGATAAAATTATAGGGGAAAGGAGAAGTAATTAGATACCACTATAGGCCACTGGCTAGTAATCAACAAATAACTCCTTCAAGTTATCCCTAGGGTCACTTTTTCCATTGTATTTATTAAACTTTGGTGGCTCATAACCTTTTGGAAATGGTATTTGAAGTTACTCCATGTTGATTAGATATGATCATACCTCATCTAGTTTAAACTTTTTATTTTTGCTTCCCAATTTGAATGGTTGTATTTTCATCCTTTATTTGTTACAATTCTTGGGATAGAAATATAGATGGTATATTTTGTTGTGGTACAATGGAATAATCTAGTACTATGGAATGTTCGCTTGGTTGATCGACCAACCTAGAATATGCATCCTTTAGTTAGGATTATATTTTTAATATGATACATGTTGGTAATTATTTTGGCAATAATTAGCAATATAAATCTAGTTTGGAGGAAAATACATCTGATTTAGAGGCATTTGGCCTTGTGGAATGTACTATGAATTCTACATTTGAATAAGAACATGTTGTTAACTAGTCGACCCATATTATATGAAAGACACCTATTACTGGATAGAGGTATATTGTTGAAGGTATTATGTGTTAGGCCCTTAGTGAGTGTGTAGCATTTATTAGGCCAAAATAAATTATTGGTTAATGGGGTTAATACCTATTTTTATATGAACACTTGTTACTTGTTTGGTACTTATTAAATGTTTAACACTTCTTGACTAGATGCTAGTTATTGTTGACTAGATAATATATGTTACTAATTAGAGAATGTTTGCAATGGATTTACCCCTTGTGGTTGCATATTAGTCTATATCTATTATCATGGAATGTTAGTGTCCACTTGTTGGGGAGATTTAGTGTTCACCATCTATTGAGGAGGAGGATTGGTTACCCCCTATTGTGGTGGAATGTTGGTCTATGTTTGGTTATTTTTTACTTGTAGTGTAGTTGAGGAAATGGCTAGTGGAAAAGTAGTTATTTGTTGCATTTGGGAACTAGGTGTTCCTTACCCATACTATTGTGAACCACTTAAAGTTGTTGTAGTGGAAATTTATGATTTCCTCTATACTACATGTGACCCAACTTGGTGTGAATTAGGGTACACTCACATGTTATCCACCATTTTTTGTAAAGGGTCTTATGTAAGAGCCACAAATTTTTCCTCGTTGATTGGGGTATTAACCATGTCCCCAACTTAGGTAATTTGAATGAATGGGTCCAAATTCATATTCATATAGGATGATGAGTTAGTTTGTACCATAGTTAATACAATTAACTCTATGAAAAATATATTACCAATAGTCATTGCATTTAGATTCCAAGCCAAGTTAAGGTATGTTTAGTATGTTTTTAACATGTGTGTCATTTGTTTAGAAATTTGACCCTTTCCTTTTTAAATCATATAAATTTATTAGTTATTCATTGGTACAAGGGATTTATTATGGATATATTATGCATGTCCAAATAGTCTAATGGTATATGTGTTATTAGGATCTATAACCAAACTAGGTAAAATTTCATGTGGAGGGTTAGTCGAGAATATAAAACTTACCTTTACCACTATAACAAGTATTTTGCATATATTCTCCAAGAGATGATGATAAAAAAGTAAGGATTGTATGTGGTCTAAGTTAGAACAATCACATAGTAAGTTTGTTGTTAGTGGACATATTCCATATTAGGTGGTACACTAGCAAGGCATTATGTATTTTGGTCTTCATATTGTTCTAGATAAGAAGGTGTATTGGCAAGATAATGTGCTAATGGGTCTTGTTCCTAATTTTTTAGTGGGTATCGTATGTGGGATATGGATCTGTCTCATACATTATGTCATCTCCATAAGGGTATTGAGAAAAATAGTCACTAATGATAAAGTTTTAATTATCTAGATTATACATGGTTCTATTATGTGTATAATGAGGCATGGTTGAAGCAATGGTAAATGTCTCATGAAAATATTAGTTTATATTTACAAATGTTTTAAACTTGGTTTAAAAGGGAGACTTGAAATAAAATTGGTAATGATCTAACACTATCATGAAAAACACACTTAGATCTTGGAAAGAGGTCTAAAAGTGAATACAATCTTGGAAAAGGTATATACTAGGTCTTTTTATCACATAGATTTTGTACCCATATTTGTGTAGTTTCATGTTGTACAGTGTGTGTTGTAAACTATGGGAAATTTAATGACATAATAGGATCACCTTCAATTTATGGGACCTTAGTGAATTGAGATACACCTCTGGATAAGGTTGGCTTCCTTTCACTAAGTTTAGTGCAACTAATATATTACCATTTTACATTAAGATACTACTTATTAGTGATATTGATCCTAACTAGGGTTTGAATTTTGAGAAAAAGAGTTTTAGGAATAAATTTTTAAAACTAAAATGGTGATTGCACCAAATAGTTATAGTGGAAATTAATGATTTATTTGTATGAACATAGTAGAACAATAAGTATACTGAAGTATATTGGAGCACAATTTTATGAAAATATGAAACCAAAGCTAATATAGGGAACTTATAATAAAAGGTATAAGATTCTTTAATTTAATCAAACAAATTTTAAAAAGGGAAAGATAATACCACAAATGAATTTTTGTGACTGAAACAAGAATCAAATCATTCACAGACATGACAAATATCCACACATACATAAAGATAACATAGATAATTAAGGCAAAACTTTAATTTATTATCATTCTCTAGGTTACAACATGTAGATCAATTATTCAAAATTTAGAATAACTTCTCCAATAAAAAAAATATGAGATGGGCTACATTAAGGAGATTAATTCACTATTATAAATAAATGGGTAATATTTAATTACTCATAGTACATAGTAGAAAATAATGTACATGGGTAAATTATCATTACTCACCATAAGTAACCCTAGATAGGTAGTTAAATTATTTTATACATTGTGTCTAATTTTGGTTTGGTCTAGGCATGTTTTTTTACTTGGTTGATTATTTAGAAGTTAGGTGGTTTCACCTAATAATGCTCTCCCATATTCACTAAGACTATTAAGAACATATATTTTTGTATAAATAAATCTCTGTAAACTTATTTATTTTGATTGGAATGAATATAATTATATTATTCCTCCATATCTTGTATCAGAGCTCCTAAAAGATCTTGAACCTATGAAGAGAAACCCATGCACTCCCACACCAAAGTTACCATAATCTGTAAGAAAAAAATCAACATGAAGCATCAAAACTTTCAATATATTTTTCTTAGTGTATTGATTCTAGCATACAAATCATTATGCTTTGCAAAGAGAAGCCATAAAAAAGGTGTAGAGGCATCTAATGGTTGCGTAAGTCATGACAAAGAGATAAATTCTATGGCTCTCATTAAAAACATATATTTAATGACATTCAATATCTGCATAGATGATGTTAGATTTGCCAAAATGTATTTTGGTGAAAATATTTCTAATACGACATAATATTCGAGTCAATAGCCTATGAAATTCATTTGATAACCATCTAGAGCATGTCATAATAAAATTTGGTAAGTTTCCAAAGAAGTTTGTTTGTGACAGACTCACTGCATAAAATGGCAAGTAGAAAAATCAAGCAACAAGTCTTGGTGAGCTTGGCATGAGATTTGAAAAGTTGGCTATAACACTTGGATACCAAATGATAAGCATTGAAAAAAACATTGGTGGTTTGTTTTATTTAATGAAAATTTAAAAAAAAAATAGTTTTCAAGCTTTATATTTTAAAAAATGCCAAAATAACCTTTGTAGTCCCAAAATAACCATCTAAAATTATTATTTTGCTTCACATGTTATCAAAAACCACTCATTTAGCCAACCTATAGTATTGGGTAAGGAGTGTTTTTGACTTCAAATGAGCCACTTATATCCTTTAAATATTGGTTTATCCTTTTCAATACTTGAAATGATGCATAGGCGTGTTGGTGGGAAGCTTTTTTAATGAATCATAGGTCAGAGATTCAAATCCCCCAAAAGTAATATTTTGATAGAAATTGTGGATGAGCCCTCTAAATATAGAAAACCTCTAAATTTAGTTATAGTTAACTAAAATAGCCAAAAAAATTCATAATTTTTTTAAGAAAATGATTTTTTTTTTAATTATTTTTTTGCCAAGAAGATGCAAAAGAGCCCAAATAAAAAAGTGAATTTTCATTTTTTCAAGCATAGTAAATTTCAATTTCATATTGTATTACAATAAATTTTATGCAGTGCTTGGTCATAGCTATGCCTCTAACTCACATTTACATGTAATGCCATTGTGGTTGAGTTACAACATACAACACCTAACATAACTGTAATAATGACATCTATGCGTCAACTATTTAAATCATCAGGGAGAACTAAAACATACACTCATATCATTCACTTCATTTACCCATTTATTATAATCAAAAGGAGTGAATCCTTATATTTGGAATTTCCAAGTATATAGTGAGGTTATGCACGTGTATGAAAAAATCCATCTAAGAAGGTGCTAGTGATTGGATGAACCATTTTTATTATTATCTATATACCATGTATTGGATTGTTTCTTATATATTTACACCTATTTCTTGTACTATCAAGTATATATAAATGGTGAGATTATTATTCATACTAATGGGTATAAAATAAGGGTGTGTACAAAGAATTTTCTTGTATATCAGTCTAATGATATATAGAAAGGGAAACTTATTTACCTATAGTGATAAGGAACCAATCTATCACCCAAAATCTTTATAATGGATACACAGGATCCAAAATTCTTTCTACTAGATTCATATTTCCTCAAAAGTGATAACTACTATGCTTGGAAGACAAATCTCAAAAATAAACTAGAGTTTGAATAAATTTGGTCTATAGTATATGGCTTGTATACTTGACATGCAATAGACATTGATCAACAACATAAGTTTCACAAAGCTAACCAAAAGCCTAAGTTGATAATCATGTTTGAAGTATTGGATAAATTTTAATGACACATCATGAAGCGAAAATATCTAAGGAATCTTGGGATGAGCTCCAAACTATATATGAGGCCAAAAATGAGAGTGTTATTCTACATCTAAAAATTTAACTCCACTCTCTCAAATTGAGATCAAGAGAAATGGTGGAGGCCTTTCTAAAACATGTTAAAATGCTAAGGGCATCACATCATTTTCTTGGGTGAGATAGTTTTAGATGAATCTCTTATACATATTATCTTGAGAGCACTACCACCCTCATACAAGATTTTTGTAAGCACTTTGACTATCATAGAATAGAAACCAAGTTTTGAAAAATTGGTAAATATGTTGTAATAAAAAGAGCCTTTTAATACTCATGATAATCAAGAAGAACATTTATTGGCTTGTCATCAATAGAAAGGCAAGAAACTAGTCAAATCTTCATCAAAATATAATTCAAAGAAGAATTCAAAAGGAGAAAAGTCACAAAAACAATGTCTCATTTTTGATCATTAGTGACATGAACTAAAAGATTGTTTGTATAATACCTTCAAAAAAGGATCTTCTAGTGATCATATTTACACTAACCAAAAATCACCCCCTGGCTCATTCAATAAGCCACAAAGACAAAAAAGGGGACTTAGCAGAATAAATCAAAGAAATAGGGCAATATTGTTGATCAAGAAGAGCATGATGAGGAAGATGACTACATGTACTCTAGAGATATCCATGATGAATACACATCATAAAGTGACATATTATATATTTACTCAGGTGTAACCCAACACATGATAGGTAGAAAAGATTGATTTTTCACTTTGAAGTACACACCTAAAAAAATAATGTTTCTTTAGGTGATGATACCTCATACAGTGTGTAAGGAATTGCCAAAATTGCCTTGCCCCTAGGCACAAAATCATGCAGAATCACATATGTTCTCTATATACCTAGATTAACCAAAAAAAATTTATAAGTTAGTTAACTATTAGACTTTAATTTGAAGATTGACTTTGACTATAAATGTGGAAGGAAATCATGTTTGATTAGAGACAAATTAAGAAACTCCAAAATTATTACACAAGCATCCAATGTGAACCATATGTTTTAGCTTGATTTCATTCAAACTAATAATAAACACTCATATAAAAGGATACAAACTTGGTAAAATTGTGGCATAGAATATTTGGCTACATCAGTTTTTGATATCTTGACACACTCCACCACTATAACATGGTAAGAGGCTTACAACGTCTTAAAAAGGGTATAAACAAATGTCTTGATTGATTAGCAGGTAAGCAACATAAATTTATATTTTATAAAATTAATTATAGATCCAATGGTAAATTTAATCTTGTTCACACTAATTTGTGCAGACTAATGACATCTATCCATGTTGGGTTTAAGTAGTTCATGACTTTTGTTGATGATTATTCTCAAAAAATGTGGGTTTACTATCTAAAAAGAAAGAGTCAAGCCTTTAAAACTTTTAAAAAGTTAAAAGTGTCTATTGATATAGAATATGGTAAAAAAATCAAGACCCTCCATTTAGATCATGGGGGGAATTCACTGGTAATGAGTTTAAATAGTTTTTTTCAAGAAAACAACATTCATCATCAAATGGAACCTCCGCATACACCACAACGGACTATAGTTTTTGAATGGAGGAATCATATTGTTGTAGAAATGGTGTGATGTATGATACATGATTTAGGATTGACAAAGGAATTTAAGGTATAAGTTATCAAAACTATCGTATATCTACTCAATAGAGTACCCACTGTAACTCTTGATAGAGTAACTCCATATGAATCTTAGTCAAGGAAAAAGCCATATATGTCACATCTTTGAGTTTTTGGACTTCAATGAATTATGCACATTATCAAATTAGAATGGACTAAATCTGATATGAAATCTAAAAAATGTGTTCATAGGGTACAGTGAAGAATCCCTTGCCTATAGACTCATGGATCAAAAAACTAGAAAAATCTACACCAACAATGATGTTAAATTATTTAAAAAGAAATAAGTAGAAGCTCCTTCTACAATTGATCATGATAAACAAATTAGTCCCATATAAAATATAGAAGATGGTAATATCGTAGATAAATATAGAAATGATGATGGGAATAATGGTATAACTCCACCACCCACAAAAACTACCCAATGTATGCCTAAATGGTATATAAATACACTCAAAGATGCAAAATTTGATGGTGTTCCAAACACATCCATCACTAGACCAATGACTCATAATATAGCTCATGGTGAGGTAAATTTAGCCTTAATGAGTACATTTGTTGAATCTATCATCCCTCTACAGTTCAAGAATCCCTACAATTGAAAGCTTGAATATATGTTATGAATGTAAAATATAATTCATTGATGAAAAATAAAACATGGTAGCATGTATATCTTTTAGCAGGGAAGAAGCCAATCATATACAAATGGATCTTCAATACAAAGTACAAAGCAGATGATAGTCTCAACAAGCATAAGGCAAGATTGGTTATGAAGGAGTGTGCCCAAAAAGAATTCATTGACTATGAGGAAACATTTGATCCCATAACAAATATCAAAACTATCAAGATGATTTTTTCTCTAGATGCACAGTTTGGCTAGAATGTCCATAAAATAGATGTGAAAGCTACCTTCCTTAACAAGAACATATATTAAGAAGTCTACATGACTCAACTATAAGTTTTTATCATATTAGGAAATGAAGATAAAGTTTGTATACTTTTCAAATCATTTTATGGTCTTAAACAGACTCCTAGGGCCTGGTATATCAAGATCAATGAGCATTTCTTAAAACATGGATTCAAAAGGAGTCTATATGATTTAAATATCTACCTCAAATAACAAGGAGGAGATATTAATTGTAGTTTTATCTATTGATGATCTAGTTGTATATAAAATGTCCAAAATGGTAGTTTGAGTGTGGCTTGCAACACCCCATCCATAGCTCCTTTTTGCATGCTCTTGTGACTCTTCTAGACACCTTTTTACTCATTTATAGTCCTTTAAAACCTTCTAAATAGTCATTCCATCTTAGCTAGATAATATTCCCCATACCCATCCTATTCCCTAAAGTTTCAAGCATATAGGATAGGAGCACCTCATTTGGACTATAACACCCCATATAGAAGTGTCTCATTTTTAGTGGTCCTATCCATTTTCACTTTGAGCCTTAATATTCATTTTCATCTAGTCCTTATCCTTAATTAGGTCATCCTAGCATGAATAAATCTAACCCATGACCAATTATTCCCTATAAAATCCCACTTAAAGCTCATTTACAAAAGAGGTGACCAAACTTACAAAACAAGAAAGAATACAAAATAATCACTAAGGCAAACTTCTCTATTCTTTTCTCATAATCACCCAACATAGCTAAAAACCTACTCAAATCCTCCTACCAATCTATAGCCACCTCAAACATTATCAATTTGGTATTTACATCTACATCACACTATAGCATAAATCACACTAGGTGGGAGAATTACATATGGCTTGATCCCTCCTCAGAGTATTGGTATGTAGGTAGCATGCCCACATAAGGGGTGTGGATTTCATGTTTATTACATCTTTCACACTAATCCCCCTCTTTCTCAAGTGACTCAAATGTTGTTTTATCAATCATGATGGAGGGTTAGGGTTTGAAGATAAAATCAGCTCCACAATGAGTTATGTCAATAACCAACACTTGATTTTACATAGACACGCTCACACAAGAACAATGTAACTACCTAAAAAGAATTAGTTCTCTGTGATGAGTGTGGATAACAACAGAAATGGACAAAAAAACTAGGCACTAAAGAATACACTTTTCAATGCTCCCATCCTTTCACCCAATAAAAGAGAGATTCAAGTTTATAATACCTTCCTAGTCCTACACAACCATTTTCAACCTATGTATCATCTATCTTAGCCTATATTCTAGCTAAGTTATATTTATTCTTATTTATTGCTATTTTATAAAGGTGAAAAAGAAAAATATTTTCATAAATGATGATTGTATTTATTACTATATTTTGTATTAATTTATTAATCCAGACCCTTAACTAAAATAGGATTAAAACTCCATTATTCCCAAATAAGTTAAATCACTTAGTGAACCTGACTTACTTTGTTTACACACAAAACCCTATAAACCCTAGGGAAAATTCCTTGTTATTTTTAGTAATATTCTTATAATTTTTCCTACATATATAAATTAAAATTTCACATTAAATTTATAAAACTCACCATAGTAATTTTAAAAAATCATTTCTTTCAAACCTTAGTTGGATATACTAGGTCCTTATGCTTTTGGAGGTATCACCTTACATGTTAGTGAGCTTCGTATCCTTTTTATGTATATTTTAAATTTCCTATTTTAGGAAATTACATTTCCTTTATTTAGTACTTTCCTTCCATCACATTTTTCTTATTACAACTTATTGCAAAAAATATAATCCACTTTCACTTTATTTTCCCAAATTAACAATGGTCTAATAGACTAGCTTTGACAAAACTGATAAGAGGGAACTTCAAGACCTTTTAACTAAAAATATTAATATGCAATATGATATGCTTCAAATACTACAATAAGAACAATAAAAATTAAACAATGGTCAATCCTCTGAAACCATAGAACAACCAATTTCAAATGACACTATGAGGGCAATTATGTCTCAACAACCCCCTATAATAACCCAACATTAATATGTGGCACCACCAGTTACGACTACTACATCCTCACCTCCTAATGTGGCTGATCTTGTGCAAGAGATTAAATCTCTTCAATCTAAAGTGTTACATCTTGAGCAAGGTGTCTCTAGACCAACATAGGCTTTTAGACTCTTTTGCTCTACTTCATACACCATTCACATGCCATATTGCATCTACACCATCACCACTAGGTTTTATTCAACCCAAGCTCACTCTCTATGATGGCAAAGGTGATCTAGAGACACATTTAAGATATTTTAAAATAGCATGCTTGGATTATGTGATAAATGACTAGTTAGTAACCAAGTTGTTACCATGGATTTTAAATGATTATGCTCTATAATGGTTCTATAGTCTATTGAATTAGTTGGTCAAAACATTCCATCCTTTGGCTGACATGTTCCAATCTCATTTTAGCATTAACATATGTTACAAGGTTTCTTATGCCCGAGTTTCATAATATAAATCAAGGTCAAATGAGCATCTCATAGATTATGTTCTTAGATATAAGACTATCTTTGTTAAAATGACTAGGCCCATGGCTGATCAAGAATTACAAGATCTCTTTAAATAAAGTCTTTATCTAGCTTTGCATGAGTCAATAATGTTAAAAAAAAAATTTCCTTCACTATGTTATGTCATATATTAAAGGAAATGGAAGTCAAATTACTTTTAATGGGCAAACTCAAGTACACAATTATATCATAGACAACAAACAAGAGTAATAGTCAAGTCCCATACAAATTAAAGGTTAATGATAGAAAAATTCAAAATCAGCCTATAGTTAATGTGGCTTTAGATCCCCCTCAATGAGTGGTTTTATCATTACCTCCTCAATGAGACTTTACCAATCTACCAATATCTCTAGCTAGAGTCTTATAGAAACTATTGGAATGTAATGTCCTATCTCTCCTTCCTATTCAATAAGTTGATATGATAAAGCCTCTTTCACATGGATATAATCATAATGTATTATATGATTTTCATAGGGCACTAGGCCACACAATGAATAGATGAATTATTTTTTAACACAAGATATGGGACTTGATAGATGGAAACCTTATTGATCTTGGCACTCTAGTTGAGCCTCCTTAATCAAAGCAAACATAAGACATGGCTCTAAATTTTTTTCTCAAATCCTTTACCACATCATTCTAAATAAGAGATAGGATAATATTAGGTGTTCACCATGCATATCATGCACACCCTCCACTAGATACATATTAGGCACCTTCAGTTCAGTCATATACTTTGAACAACATGATTGGTGTGTATAATTCTAGAGTTTTAGCTAGATCTTTTATCTCCTTCTCAAAGAAAGAGATAGTTGAAGATTATTTAAACTACTATGCACTCTTTATTAGATCCTACATTTATCACCATCCAATTCTTAGTGTTCTTATAGATAATGGATCTAGTGTGAACATATGTACTATGATATTACTTCAACATTTGGAATATTTAGAGTAGGATATCACCTTGATGGGCATAGTTATTAGTGGATTCAGTGTGCACATACAAAGTTCATTAGGTGAGATTGTACTTCCTCTATAGGTTGGTACAACACATGTCACCTCACCATTTACTATTATTTCTAATATAGGAGTCTTTTACATGCTACTTGGTCAACCATGGATCCAAAAAATTCATGGAGTACCTTATATAGTTCACAGATGTGTGAAATATATTCATGCTAACTAGGTTGTTACAGTTGGTGGAGTTCCATATGAGTTACCACTCCTCACTTTAGAGCCATATCTTACTCTAAAATCACTAGTTTTAACTCTTAAACTAGTTATATTTTTTCCTCTAGTTAAGTTTTAGACATAGTTGAGGCCTCCCTCACCAACACAAAGATTTAATACACTTCCACAAGAAGCCTCTCTTAGAGTGACCACTACATCAATGATAGTTTCAAGACTCTAGATAGTTTCCATCTACATTATTCACAACTAGGGAAATATCATTAAGGTCTCATGCCTCTACACATAGATAACATATTTAGAGAGCTTATTCTACTACTAGATGGGTCACTAAGAGCCTCATAGTTACATCCACTTATCAGAGTTACAAGGGCACCCCCTAGTCAGTTTCCACTATAATGATTTTAAATCACTTACAACATACATAACTTTGAAAGTCATAATCTCAACCCATCCATCATGACTCATGGTCATGAATTATCCCTTTCCTTGATATAGTACACCATGATACAAAATATCTTATGAGACTCATTAGTTAGTATCACTTTTTCTTAGCTTACTTGTACATAATTTCTTAGCTTACTTGTACATAATTTTTTTTCACTTTCTTGTACGTAGTTTCCTTATGATTAATTTTACATATCTTATTTCAAAATAATAAAAACAATACAATATTTCAAAATACCAAAAATAATATAACATGTAAAAATACAAAAACATTCAAATAACTTAAAACACCAAAAATGTTTTGAGATATTAGGCCTAGTGTAGCCTAATAATTGGATAAGTGTTATTTGAAGTATGGATGACCTATGGAGTGTTTGAATTTATTTTATGGCATGTATAGGAGATGTTATTTATCCTTATATTGTATCTTAGCTGACCAAGATGATATGAGGTGTGGAAAAAGGTATATAATCAAGACTAGTTGTCTTGTTTAGTGCGTGTATGTGAGAGTGTGTGTGGACAAAAGATAAGGAAGGAGCTTAGTCAAGGAATAGAGATGATTCATTGAATAACATATGAGGTTGAATAGGATCCATCATGTTTTAATCATCATGTTCATGAGATAATAATTCATTAGAACTAACAGTCTAAAGGGTGACTTGGTTGAGCAAATGAGGTAGGTGTGTCTACCTTATGAAGAGAATTAGTTTTGTAGGTGTTAGAGAAATAAAAGGTCATCATCAAATGTAAAAGACATCAGAGCTATGGTGTAAATCATATAAAATTTATTTTATTATGTGCTTAATGACTTAGGGGTTGTATCCTCCTTGTAAGTTGGATCTAGCTAAAGGTCTCATTAGAGTTAGACTAAATTGAGGGGTGGATGTTCCTTGATCAGTTGTAGTTGGTCTAAAATATCATTTTTGTATTATCCTTGTATGAATATAGTCCATTAGTTTGAAATATTGAGAGTTTTTTTTCTCCCCTAGAGGGTTTCCCACATAAATTATGTGTGCATATGATGTTTTCTCTTGTTCATGATTTAGATGTATAAGCTTTCATATTCATGTTGTTGTATGATAAATGAGTTTATGAAATTGAATGTGCATTATTAACTACTAATTCATCCCCCCTCTCAATAGCTACTTCCATCACATGAATGATCCCTTTCTTTGATATAGGACACCATGATAGGGAGTCTCTTATAAGACTCATTGGTCAGTATCATTTTTTCTCAGCTTACTTGTACATAATTTCTTTTAAATTTATTGTACATAGTTTACTTATGATTACTTGTACATAAATTATTTGAAAATACCAAAAACAATAAAATATTTCAAAATACCAAAAATATTATAACATGACAAAATACAAAAACATTCAAATAACTCAAAACACCAAAAAAATTTCCATTATACACATTATCCATGCTTTACATTTTTACTACCATGCTAGACTTACATTTTGTTGTTATGTGCTATTGTTTGTCAATTTGTATACATTACCATGCTTCAATTGATCTTCATTGAGTGTGTGAAATAACATCTGGATCCTTGATTGTTTCACTCTACCCATTGATGAGGCATCCTACTTTTACATTCGAGACATACATTGACATATCTACCCACTAGGGGCACATTCTACATGACTAAACCATCTAGGTTATGTCATTCCTAAACCACACACTCTTGTTAACATATTGATGTACATTAATTACTATATTATATAGATTATTCTATCGATACTCACTAGTATATAGCACTTGTGTATTTCTTAGCATCTACCTAGTCTTCTGCTACATGTTTTGCATACTTTCACTTATTATTTTGATTAGTTAGATGCAATAGTATTCATAGGATTAAATGCCTTCATTTCTTGATTTAAGTATCCAGATGTGATTACATCTCTTATTTCCTATTTTTTGACTTGTGTGTTCCTTATGACATTTTATAATGTCCTTTTCTTTTACTCTTGTATGTGTTTGTGGCCCTCGTGCCAATCTTGCTTGTTTAAAATTGTATGTGTATGTGGGAATTTTCAAATGCCTTGTATGCTTTCTTTTCCAATTTGAGTGACATGTGCCCATGTCCCTTGTTTTCTTGGACCATTAGCCTCTTTTGTATGCTTCTTGCTTCTTTCCTTACATGCTTATTTACTTGTTTTCTTCTTAGTTGTTTGTAATGCCATGATTTGCATCATGTATTATCTTGCCTTATTAAATGCCATGATGAACATAATGTTCCATCCCTCCTTGAAAACTAAAAAAAATTCTATTTTTATTTTAATATAATACACATGTTATTACATTGTTACATATATCTAGGCATAACCCTATTGATCTAACAATCTCTAACACAAACTATGTTATATCTTGAGACATATTTTTTATCATCATTGTTGTATCATGTATTTAATAACATAACACACTTTTAGGTCTATTTATTATGAAGTTAGTCATTTTAGGTTATTTAATCCTACCCTCAGAAGAGGGGGAAACAAATTGGGGTTTTATCACAGAGATCAAATCCCTTTACCAGTCAAAAATTAGTTTTTATAACTCTCAAAATAGCAATTAGAGTTCAAAACATGTAAAACAGACCAAGAAAATAGTGATGAACACAAAATAGTAATAAAAAATAGTAAAGGATAAGAGCAGTCCATGAATACTATAGTACCCTATAGTAAAGTGTCCACTTTTCAGTGCTCCTATCCAAATAGTCAAAAAATCCATTTTTTTAAAAAACAGATAGAATAGTAAGGTCAATTATAGTTTTATCAGCTATAGTCTAGTTTAGATTGGGTATTTTTAGTATAATTTTACTCATACTATATAGATATAGGGGGAATAATGTGTGACATGATGGATCTCACTTCCAAGTTTTAGATTAGGTAATTGGTACAACTTCCAAATCAAAATCCATGTTATAAACATCAATGATTAGAGGCAATGTGTGCAACACATTTTCCTTCTTTTATTTCTAGTTCATTATGTTTCTCAAGTATTCTTAGTATTTTTGTGCCTTATTCCATTTTAAGGTGGTTGGCATCATTTTGGAGTGGCTTTCATATCAGCCTAGTTCTTAGTTTTGGAATGGATTTCATACAAACCTAATCTCCACCTTTCAGAGTGGCCAAGATTGGACTAGTTCTTAGTACACATTCATTTATCCATTACACATTGTTAGATTGTAGAGAATTCATTGGCTTCATGAGCCATCTCATATGGCACATGTTCACACTGGTATTAGTTCATAGTTCACACTTAGTGGGCAATTATGGAACCAAAGGACTAAATAACATTTGTATTCTTAAGCCACCTACTCAGAGGGATTGGACACACAGTCCAAAAATTGATTAACACATACATGACCACATAGTTTCACTACATAGTGGGCAATGATAGAGCTAAAAGGCTAACCTTTTGTATTCTTAAGCCACCCTTAAGGAATTGAGCACTTATCTCCGTTCATGATATTACTCTTGGTATATCACATACCCAACATCACTCAACATATCAACAAGTATTATAGTGGTTTACATACTTGGTGAGGTGTATTTGTTCCTTTTTCTTTCTCTCTCTTTTACCTAGGCTTTGTATGTTATTATTTTACACATAGCATGTCTAGTAAGAATTTATCTACTCCTTGTTGTCTCTTGTAGATGTATGATTCACATTGTGATCTTTTATGCACACTTATCATCACACATATTCATGATCTTCACCTTTGTAGGTATGTTTAAGTATGCTTTCTATTTTTCCTTTATCCTAGTTTTTTTTTTGTTGCATCACTAGAATAAATGGGGTGGGGTAAATATAGTCATATAAAATTTCCAAATTGGTAGTTTGAGTGTGGCTTAGGATATCCCATCCATAGGTCCTTTTTTTATGCTTTTACAACCCTTCCATACACCTTTTTTCTCATTTCCAGTCATTCAAAAACTTTTGAAAAGTCATTCCACCTTAGCTAGATAATATTCCTCATGTCAATCCTATTCCCCTAGGTCTTAAGCTTATAGGATGAGAGTGCCACTTTTGGACTATAACACCACATAGAAAAGTGTCATATTTTTAGTGGTCCTATCCATTTGCTCTTTGAACCCCAATGGCCATTTTCATCTAGTCCTTATCTTTAACTAGGTTAGCCTAGTGTAAATACATCTGACCCATGACCAATTGTTCCTTATAAAATCCCACTCATAGCTCATTTATAAATGAGGTGACCAAACTTATAAAGTAAGCAAGAATATAAATAAATCACTAAGGTAAATCTCCCTATTCTTTGCACATAGTCACCCAACACAATTTCAAACCTACTCAAATCCTTATACCAATCCCTAGCCACCTCAAACATAATTAATTTGGTATTTACATCTAGATCATAATATTAAACAAAATAAACTAGGTGGGAAAACTACATATGGCTTGATACCTCTTTAGAGTATTGTTATGTAGGTAGTGTGCCCACATAAGGGGTGTGGATTTCATGTTTAGTACATCTTTCACACTAACCCCCTCTTTCTCAAATGACTCAAATGTCATTTTATCAAGCATGATGGAGGGTCAGGGTTTGAAGACAAAATTATCTTCACAATGAGTTTCATCAACAACTAGTTATCAATTTTACATAGGCACACTCATATAAGCATAACACAACTACCTATAAAGTTTCAGGTCTCTATGATTAGTTTAGATAATAGAGGTAGGAATGGACAATAACATCAAGCATTAAAGAATCTAATTTTTGGTGCTCTTGTCCTTTCTCCCAATGAAATATAGCTTTAGGTTTATGATACCTTCCCAATATTGCATAACCATTTTCAACCTTTTTATTAGTAATCTCAATCCATTTTTTAGCTAAATTATATTTCTTATTATTTATTTCTACTTTTAGAAAGGTGAAAAAGACAAATTATTGCACAAATTAGGATTGTATTTATTGTTAAATTTTGTACTAATTTACTAATCTAGACCCTTAACTAAAATAGGAACAAAACATCATTATTTAAAAATAAGTTAAATCACTATTCATCACTGGTATTTTAGTGAATATGATTAAATCAATAAAGAAATATCTAAATCGGTCATTCAACATGATAGATCTAGGGCTTCTACATTATTATCTTGGATTAGAAATTTAGCAGAAATAAAATCATATGTTTATATCTCAACTCAAATATGCTAGGACAATTCTCAAGAAATTTCAAATGATGGATAAAAAATCAATTACCACACCTATGAAGATAAAACTTTAGTTGTCTCAAGCAAATCCATCACCATAGGTAAATGCAAATCTATATCGGTAGTTGATGGGGAGTCTCATTCACCTAACCTAAACTAGGCAAAACATTAGTTATGCTATCACTTATCTCTCAAGGTTCATGTAAGAGCCTAAGATTAGTCATTGGAAGGTAGAAAAGAGAGTATTGAGGTACATAAGAGGAACTATGGATTTTGGCCTAAAATACAAGAAGAATGATAACTTATTCTTGATAGGTTACTCATATTCAGATCATATAGGAAAAATTACTGATAGGAAATCCACTTCTATATTTGTATTCTTTTTAGAATCTAGACCAATATTATGGGGGATTAAGAATCAAAATTGTGTTTCAAGATCCTCCATAGAATCAAAATATAGCACCATAGAAGGAGTTATATATGAAGTGATTTTTCTTAGATGTATAATTGAAGGATTTGGATTATCACATAATCAACCAACAATTATTCATGTAGACAATAAAGGAGTAGTGAAGCTTATTAGTAATCTAGTATGTCATGAACTCACTAAACACATTGAGGTGCAAGTTCATTTCATCTGTGAACATGTTCAAAACAATAACATACATCTCTAGTATTGCCCAACAAATCAATAATGTGAAAAATATTTTACTAAAACACTTACATGGTAAAAATGAGGAATTTAGATAATTTATCTCCTATTCACTTGAGACAATATTGAATTAAGGGGGGAATATTAGGGTGATTAATTCACCATTATAAATAAATGAGTAATATTTAATTACTCGTAATAGATATTAGAAAATAATGTACATGAGTAAATTATCATTACTCACCATAGGTAATCGTAGATAATTAGTTAAACTAGTTTAGGCATTATATCTAATTTTATTTTGTTCTAGGCATGTTGTTTTACCTAGATGATTATTTATAAGTTAGGTGGTTTTACCTAATAATTCTCTCCCATATTTACTAGGACTATTAATATCAGATATTTATATATAAATAAATCTATGTAAACTTATTTCATTTTATTAGAATGAATCTAATTATATTCTTCCTCCATAACACCATGTTACTCATATTTATACAAAAATATTATCTTAAAAGAGAGGTAGTTATCAAAACCCTATGCCAAGTTAAAGACTAGGAAAATAGAGAAAACCTCATGCATATGGCATGATATTCAGTCTGAAATGGCATCCTAAGTGAGTTAGATGACTCAAACAAGAAACATGTAACTTCTGGTCATTTGGAGATGTGAATAATTCCATTTAATCTTCATGCAAACATCCTCTTTGTCTTTAATATATTTGTTGTTATCATTTCCAAGAATGAGGTGCCAAAATGAACTAACACTTAGAAAATTTGAAAGCTTTTAGGTATTTTACATTATAACTTGTAAAACCTAACCTATATTTTTTTGTTGAGACTTTTACAATTTTTTAAATCATTCAACTTTGAAAAAATGTAAATTATAACATACAACATGAATTTTTGCATGTTAAATAACTCAAACCTTGTGAAAAACAAAATTTCAATTTATAATTTTTACTTTTACAACTTTTTATCCTATCAAAAAGATACATTACAAGTGGCTCTTTCTCCAAAATAGATACCAAAATTACAATGTTTCTTATAATAAAGAAATATAATATACATAATGTATTTTATTGAAATAATTAATCTACAACCATAACCTCTCAAGATTCCTTGTCTTTCTTTGCTTGTATCTTCTCAATATAAGCATCAAAGCTTTTAAAGATCTCTAGGAGATGATCTTCATTGGGACCAAGTGAATATAAGTTGCTTATTTCACATTTATCCATTATCTCATAGAGTAATCTAGATGTAGCCCTATATACTTGAGTGTCTTTCCCCATCTGATCTAATAGATTATGATACCTAATGAATAAGTGGATGAAACTCAAGTTAAATGTTGCATCATATGCTAACTCTCTCTCAACCACTCATTTGAACATATCTTGGACCTATTGAATTGAAAGGATTTGATATTTAAAATCGATTGCTTCACATGACAACCTACTGATAAAATCTTCAATGTCATATATTTTCTCTATGGGCTTATCACATGCATCCTTGGCCTTATTAATACTCTTAATGATTATTATTATTCTAAAATTGGCTGCCCTATCTAATTCCACATGCCCTACACCATTTTTCAATATCTTATCTATAATGAGTATATCAATCTCAATCAATAACTTGCAATATTGGCAAGAATAGTTTCAACATTTCAATCTCTTCCTCGTATTTACTTATTGTCATTTTCAAGGATGCCCTATCATCTTTAAGTGTCTTGTAATAGTCCATTTCTAGTTTAATTACTCATTTTCCTTTCATGATGAGCTCCTGAACCCAATATTTTATGGTCTATTGATCTATTTTACTACTTCAAGTGTTTCTTTATTAGGAAATTGAGTAAGATACTATGTTGGTTGGACTAAAAGCTCAATAAAATTCTTTATTATAGCTGTCAAATATTCATATTTATTATTCAATTTAGATTTTATGACCTTGTCACTATCCATATTATCAATAAGAGAAATAATTCTTGATTAAACATCATGTTCCAATCCCTTTATATTAGGATGACCCAGATTCACTTTCGATATTTGATAATCCCCCACCTATATATCTTGTTTTTTTTGTTGGGTGGGGGTACTATAATTTCTATATATTTCTTACCCAATGAATCATATAATATAATGTATATTTTTATGGGGAATACCTTTGATATTTTTGATGACTCTAAAAGGCCAAAGTATAGTGTTCTAAGAGACATTATTTGTTTCCACTTCTTCCCTACTATTTACACTAGCCATCTTGGAGTGGCATATTGTGAACTTAGCACTATCAACTGTGAATCTATAGTTAATGTTGCTATATTGGTGGTTATTATGAAAAGTGTTGTATATATCACTAATATATCCATTGAATCCTCAGTTGATGTTTTGTCAATCTCTTCCTCATCAATGGGTTGAGCATCCACAATTGTATCAATGATTTCCCCTATCTCTACCTCTTTATTGGGAGTTTAGGTTATTATGGAAATAGAAGAAATGGGTGTAGTGGAAATGGATATGCCTACTTTGGGTGTGGGATATATAAGTGACATAAGTGGGGGTTTAGGCATGGATATTTGAAAGAGGAACCTATGGAAGTGTTGAATCCAGGGCAGTGAATGAATCAATCAAGGTGTTGGGAATACTAAGAGTTGATGAAATGGGGAAAGTGATGGGATATGAAAATGAAGCAATAGCTACCCCAATGGTTGGGATGGCTAGTGGGATTGTACTCAAGATGATTAAATACATAACCATATACTATTGGGTGGTGTTATCTATTAATGGATGGGTGTTGGATATTAGGGATGAGATTGAAGGAATTATGGAAGAGGGGATTAAAAGTGAATCCTAAGTGTCCAATTATGTTGATTGTCCTATTGATAATGGAGTCACTAACACATGTGAGCTAATCAAAATGGAGGGGGTAATTTTTTGAGGTGATTATGGATTGGAGATATGAGGAAGAGGTATTATAATTGGTTAAACAATGGAGATAGGGGGAGAAATTATTTGTGCTTGAGAATTAGTTGTGTCTTTAGTGGAAGTTAGTATTGGCTGATCCATTTATTGTGTTGATGCCTTTTGGATACTAAATTAACCTCTTTATCCTTTTGTTTTTTCTTCTTCTTATGTGATACCATTGGCCTATCTTCTTGTTCTATTTGGTTTCCACTACTAGAACCATCCATTGTTGTTATCACACCTTTTTCATTCACTTCTCTCAACTTATCACTGATAATCAAGGCTTCCTTGGTAATCCTAACCCCTTTGCTCCTTAACTAGTTAATTATCCTATTTATTACATTAGTGGTCCTATCTATCAATGATAAGGACTAAGGTATGGACCACCTGACTAATGGAAGAGGTTGGGAAAAGATCTTATTATCTTAGTGAACCCTATCAATTGGAGACTCATCACATATTAAGTCCTCAGGGACTAGTGCCATGTTGTAAGTTTTGATCTACTTTAGGGTCATCCTAAAATAATATCTTAGTCTCACTTTCTCTTCATCTTGCATGTCTACCCAATGATATTGATAATATGGGACATGGGAATATGTTTTGATCCCTAATATATGGGTAATGCTTCTAGTCACATCATAAAATATCCTTGCATCAAGATTTATTAAAGTCATTTGAGTCATCTTGACATATGAACATTTGTATTTTGATAGGTAAGGGCATGTATACTTCCCTATGTTGATGGGGAAGTGGATTCTAGACTTATGTTTGCTTGACAAATATTTGTTACTCTCTACAAGCTACCTCACAAGTTCCATTAGATCCCATCTTTCACTTACATACCTTGGAAGGGTGTAAGGATAACCATTGAATCCTCATACTTTGATGTATGAATATATTTGGAATTGATTGAAATATGATTCCCAATTTGTGATCTTAGAATTTTTAGCATCTGATAATCTTCTTTTTTCTATCTCCTTATCAAACATAATTATGATGAAATATATGAAAGCATCATTTACCCTTATGAAATGTTGTCTACTTACCTCAAGGGTGAGGTAAAGGTAATAATTAAAGACCTTGTTGACCTGTTCAGGTACTATGTTCAACCATAGGAAATCCCTTCCCTTTGCTAATATGTAAACTAAATATGAAGTCATGTAAAAATTCCATGTATTATAAACTTCCACGAATTGTTTTTGGATGGAGTCAGAAATCAACTGGGCCCAATGGATATACTATTTATTTTGGTGGATCACTCAGATATATTGTTACATCCAATCCTTATAGTTCTTAGGATCTGGGTTCTTAATAACTCTATGTGATAATATGATTATGTTTCCCACTTCCTCCTTAAAGTCTATTCTTTCTAGGGTTTTAGGTAGTCTTGTAGATGTGGGTCTAGAGAATTTTAGACATTATTTGTTCAATAACCTTATACATGCAATATTTTTATCTTGATATAAATTATTATATGATTTAGGGGTTATATCAAGATAAATCTCGTACTCTAAAATCAAGAATATGGTGTTGACAAAGCCAAGGTCTAGGATTAGAATTTTTTCTCCATTATCATTCACCACCTTCCTCTTCTATAAACCATAGTTCTTTACCAATGTTATCACAAGCTTAGGGATCTAAATTGATAGTGGGAAGGTTTCAGATTGGGGTAATCCATAGTCATAAATGGTTTAAATCCAATCATTCTTGAATTTAGCATTTACTCTTGTTCAAAAATTAGCTAGGTTTGTGTGACCTAGGTTTGTGTCGATGATTTCATTAGTGTTAGAGTCCAAGATGTGTGGGACACCATGTCCCTTAGAATTAAACTTCATTTCTTTTAAATACATAGGTTATAGGAAAATTGATGTGGGAAAACCAACTATAGAGTTGGTGGCTTTTGGAGTTGCAATTACAGGTAAAAAATATTATGAGGTTTATATTATGTATTTGCATCTAGAAATACCAGTGGATATTAGACTTGTAAAATGAACTTACAAGGTTTGAAAAAATTTCCAATAATTTTTAGGCTTTATATTGCAAGTAAAATCCTTGATGGGGATTTGGGGTTGCTTTTGTAGTAGAGACGCCTGTGGGGTTTGGAGCTTCTTTTTATAATGAGATTCTCCATAGGATATGGAGTTATTTTTTTATAATGAGATTTTATTTGGGTTATATTTATAGGATATTGAGGTAATATTATTTATTTTAAACAACTTTATAAAACCCTATATTTTTCAATCAAGATAGGTAAATGTTTGGAAAGATTTTTGACAAAAAAGTAGACTAACCTCTAGTAAAATACAAGCAAGAGAAAATAAAACCCTAGATCTCTAACTAGATAAGAATCCTTGATTTATTTCAAAGGAAAAGTACATTTATCTTGATAAAGATAATGAAAAATAAAAAAGTAAAAATAGAGGAATATCATTTATAGAGGATGGTAATAGTGGTTGTGGCTTGGTAAGGCATGACATTACTGAGGAATAGATTAGTTTACTTACATGCAAAACTCAACATCTAACTCACAAAGTTAAAAATTATTTTTGAAAAACCTAATTCATTTAATATAACCCTACAATAAATTCCAATTAGGTTGGTAGTTGGGAAGGTGGTGGGAGAAGTGGGGTTTCAAAGTCATGGTGTAATTTTTTTATTTTGCAAAATTGCAGCACTATGACCTCTACTTTTTGCCACATGAATTGGTGAAATATAAGAGTTAAATTAGAACTTGAGGTGTAATTTTCAACTTTAAAAGTTTCAAATAAAAATCGAAGTTCTAGTTTTCATGGAAAATATAGTTGATAGAAATTAGAACTTTGATTTCACTTTATAACTTTACAAGCTACAAATTAAAACTAGAGTTTTTGTTTCTATTGATGTATTAGATTGTAAAAAATATCAAGTTATAATTTATAACTTACAAAGCTAAAAATTTCAACTAAAATTTTAGTTTCCAATGGTTTAATGAATGGTGTAAAGTGGGGTTCCATTTGCAATTTTGAAACTTTGCAAAGCTGAAAATTACAACTGAAGTTTTAGTTTCTATTAGGTATTGGGTGAGATAGAAGTAGAGATTCAATTATAATTTTAAATTTTTCATGTTTAAAATTACATCCAAATCTTTGGTTTCCTCTAGGTATGTGAAAAGTGGGAAGTAGAGGTTTGGATGCAATTTGAAAGTTTGCGAGTTAACAATTGTAACCAAATCTCTGGTTTCTATTGGTTATTAAAAAGAGGGTATCTTAGGTCACTTAAAAGATATTTTCAAAAATATATTGGGTATACCTTAGGATATAAGATATTCTGACATTTTTGTCACAAAAATATCAATATTTTTGGTGATCTTTACAGGGTGATTTCCTGCTAGTTCATTAGGCATGGATTCATTTTAATATTAATTAGTGAAGAATAAAACTAACATTTTTCCTAAATAATAATGAAATAGGGAAAAAGAAAATAGAAACAAACTAAGGAAAGAAAAAATCCTAATGAGTGGACTTGTGTAAAGGCACTAATTTAGGGAGACAAACTAAGCCTAATATAAACAATATTTTTTGGAAAGAATTCAAACCTCATAAGTAAACTTTGAGGTATATCCCATTTATTGGGATATGTAGTTACAATCCATCAAGCTTGGATAGTTGGAATGCATTTTATCCCTTGTAATGAGTTATGATGTATGTACCACTTCATATTGCATCAAACTTTGTATGCTTTCATATTTTGACCCTTTCAACATCCCATTTTAGAACCATATCTCCTTCGTTGAAGCTCCTATCAAATAATTTTTGTCAAAAGATTTATTTGTCTAAGCCTAATTTACTTCCAAAACTTTCATTGACTGCTTCCTAACTTATTTTAGATCCATGAGTTCTACCAATCATACTATTATTTCATCATTTACAATCAATTTCAATTGATGATTGAGCTTAAGAGATGGTAACTCAATTAATAGTGGAACTCTATCTTCCCTTCCATATACTAGCATGAATGTATATTTGCTAATGGATCTCTTGGGAGTGATCGTATCATCCCAAAGTGTTGATTTCAATATTGTGTACCATGTCCTTTGGTTATCCTCCATTATATTTTTGATAATCCTTAAGATATTTTTTTTGGTAAACTCGGCCAAGCCATTAACTTGAGGTTAATAATTAAATGAAGTATTGAGGTATATATTGTGCCTTATAACCTATTCACTCACTTGAGTTCCCACAAAACTAATGGCATTCTTTGAGATAATAACATAAGGAACACCAAATATTGTGATAACACCATCCATATATTCTAGGATAGATGCCTTTTTGGCATCTTTCAATGAAACTATTTCAATCTATCTAGTGAAATAATCAGTTGCTGTAAGGACCTATTTATGGCCTATACTTGATGTTGGATTGATCATGAAAATGAAATATCATACCCATTGGGTAAATGGTTTGTCATCTTGGCTTATTTTGAGAGGAAGAGATGATAATATTTGATTACCTATAAATTAAGCATGTTTATTGCATTTCCTTACCCATTGAAGGGAATCTTTGAATGTATCAGGCCAATAATAGGCCCCTCTCATTATTTTGATGGTAATGGTTCTTGCATAAAAATGTCTACCTGATAGACTATCATGAAAATCCTTAATCACCTTAGGAATTTTATCATTATCGATGTACCTTAGCATGACTCCATTCATATCTTTCCTAAACAATACTCCATGAACAAGAACATAAAGAATATATTAGAGTTTGAAATATCTTTTCTTGGACTACTATAGATCATATGGGTACTTGTCAGTCTATCACAAGATCACCATGTCATGGATCTAATTATTGAATAAAGGTGGGTTAGATGGTTATAATGTATGTGGAGCATATATTTCATTAGATGTTGCCTTGAAAATATTTATATTAGAATCTAGTTGTTCACATAAGTGATTTCCTCCTCTGATCTTTGTAATTTTAATGCTCACATCATATTTCATGATTTTGTGATCCATCCTTATGTTTTTTTATTTATTTCCTAGTTCAACAAGAACTCCTTGACTCTTTGTTGACTAAACATTAGATGAATTTAATTATTGGATAGAATATGTCTAAACTTTTTGAATTTTTTTATTACAACATATAGTAATTTCTCCATGAAACTATACTTTTTCTCATAATCCTTCAAGGATTGATTTAATAAAGATACTGGTTACTCAAACTATTCTTTATTCTATTGGGTTAGAATAGCTGATATGCTACCTTCCCCTCAAAAATCATAGAAAATAAAAAAATTCTCATAGTTGGGGTTGACCAGGGTAGAATACTGATAAATATCCTCCATGATGGCTTTAAAACTATCTTTTCCTTCATCTATCTAGCTAAAACTAACATCCTTCTTAATCATAAAATTAAGGGACTTGGCCATAGAGGCAAAATTTGGAATGAAATTTCTTATGAAGTTGATATTTCCTAGGGAAATTTATAATCCTTTGTTATGGCTTGGAAGTAGTGAAGATATAACACCTACTCTTTTTGGGCCTATTGGAAGACCCTCTTTTCAATCAATGTGTCCTAGTAGTTTTCCATCATGAACTACAAAAATGCACTTTTTGGATTGAGGGAAACTCCAAATTATCTACACCTTTCAAAAAATATCCTAATGTGTTCCAGGTGTGCACCAACATGTTTTGAATAAATAGTGATGTCATATAGGTATACCAGGATTATCTCATTTATCAAACCTTTAAAAATAATATCTGTGGCTCTTTTTAATGTATCACATGTGTTAGTTAGACCAAAGGGCATGTTTTTATAAGCAGATGTGCCCCATTTTATAGTGAAAGTAGTCTTGAATTGGTCTAATTCTTTTACTAGGATTTGGTTATATCTAGAATAACCATCTAGAAGGGAAAACATTTTAGATACTAATACAATTTGAAGAATTTGCTCCATAGATGGAAGGGGATAATGATCCTTTAGGAATGATTTGTTTAGCTCCCTAAAATATACACAAATCTTGATTTAACCATTATTTTTCCTTATAGGGACCAAGTTAGTAACCCAGGATGAGTGTTTGATAGGGAAAATGATGCGAGCCTATATTCATTTGGATAACTCACTCTTCATCAAGGGTTCTATTTTTGGATTGGTTGGTCTTTATTTCTATCTAACAAGCTTGGTATTTGGGTCAAACTTTATTGTGTGTTGGGCTTAGCTAAATTTAAATCCAATTAGGTATTTATAACTCCAAGTGAATTTATCATCAAATTCTTGACACAACCCAGTAAAATCTTGATTTTTAAAAGAATTACATACCTTTCCAATCATCAATGTTTTTCTCTCTAAAATGAGTACTAGCTTGTAGTCTTATTTATTGATTATGATATTCTTCTTTTCACCTTTTAATTGATCCTTAGAGTTGAAGATGTTTTAAAAAGTAACAAGGCCCATGGGTAATTTATTTATCTTTAAATTGATTATTTTATATCTGTATTGATCTTGGATTCTTAACTAATTTTTATCTGAGAATTCATCCTCCTCTCTCATAAAATTCACAATTTGTTGATCACTATTGAAAACTTGCCAATTGATTTCATTATCAAGAACAAATAGTCTCATCATCAAATATACATGCTAGTTATTATTTTTATTTATCTCTTTAAGCATGTTATATTAGGAACAGATTGAGGCCATACAATAAACATCCTTATTTTGTGCTCTTCGTATTACATTAATGTTTAAATTGGTAAAGTCTTCTAATAGGTCCCAAATATTAGGAAGTTATTATTGGTTATGCTTTTAGATATTACTTGGCAAGCAATAAATTCACTATCACAAAATACTTGTAGTGACTATATCCCCCTTTCTTTGGCAAGTTGGAGACCTCAAATTAATGCTTCATATTTAGATACATTTTTAGTGTAACTAGACTAAGTCTAAAAAAATAGAAATAATTATCCTTTTGTGGAGAGATAAAAATAATATGTAAACTTGCACCATTCCTACTTCTAAATCCATCAAAGAATAGTTGTCACATTCCCTACAGATTCTCAACTGGTTTTACAATATTTAGAGTGATTGCATGTTTTCATGAATGCAATACATATCCAATAGAGTTTTTTTAACATAATCATAAGGAATTAAACTAAAAGGATAATCCCCAATTATATGTATGAGTATATAGAATTTATTCCATGGGTGTTGCAACCTTATGGTCAAGCTCCTCTTCTTGATCTTGAAATGTGTAATTCATATCCATAAGGATAGGAGTATACAAATCTATATGGTCTTTACCAATTGGATTAGATCTTACTATCACTCTAGTTTCATGTATTTTCTTGAGAAAAGTGTGGGACCAATAAATAGATAGATATATTCCCATTTTTTTAATGAAGTCTTGAGAAAGGCAGATAGCAAAATAGGGAGGTAGGTCAATAACTAAGATATCTTAGGAAATTGATAAGCTTAGACATGCATGGATGGTAAGGTTTAAAAAATTTATATTCTTGACTATTTGAACATCAGTTTGATCTAACTAAAACACACCCTTTGTGATAGGTGTATATTTATTACCAAGAGCATCAAATATTTTCTTGGGCATAACATAATTGCTAACCCCTAATTCTACCATGAAGTTATGTACAATATTTTTCCCAATTTTGAGTGAAAGGTAAAAAGGGGGAGGCTTATTATTTTTATTTACTTTGGTGTGTTTTTGGGGTTAACATAAATTAATTATAGCTATGGGTCCTTAGTTAGGACCTTATCTATTATTTGGAATTTTTTCAAAGCTTCTTATAACAAGTCCCTCTGAAATGGAATAGATAATGCTTCCCACATGGTGACATTCAAGTTAGTCTTCTTCATTTATTCTACAATATTGAAAGGAATGTTACCAACCTTTGTTGGTGAATTTCTAGGAATTATGTCTTATTTCATGAGATTTTGGGTCAATAATTTTGACTTTAATTCACCCATTGACACATTTGGTGGTCAATGAATTGTGTTGCCTTTTGTAGATTCTAGTAAAACTTTAGAAGTGGTAGCTTAATCAACCTAGGGGTTGATTACTCTCTATTTCCATCTTCTTAGAGTTTGTAATTACTACCAATGAACTACCACCATTGATTATTTATTCCTCCTAATTTACACAACAAAAATCCTCCTCTTGGCAATTAAAAAGAGTAGATTCATTCTGAGTAGGGTCTTGTGTATCTGCCTATTAGGAAATAGCTTCTTCTTGTTATCCTTGAGTGTTTGATATGCTTTTCACCATCAAGGCTTGATTGATGACACCATCAAGATAAGCATTATAACTATGTGGTTGAGCACAAGGGTAAAACCACTTGTATTCCTAAGTTAGATTATTCTAAATAGGTATAATAGCTTTAGAAGTACCTGGTGTAAGTACATAATGAATGTTTGTAGGTTTTTCTTGCATGGTTTAACTTTGTGTATATGAATTTCCTTGGTATGGATACATATTGGTTTGGTATGTTTGGTAATCTTGTTGACAAATAATATAGTTTTGTTATTAATTCCCTTTTATTCCTACCAACTCATTGCCAAAAATTTTAAGTAGTGACTTGACCTCATATAAATCATCAATAAAAGCAAGAGTTAAAAGTGGTACCTTTCTTAATGTGGGAATTAGGGAAATAGTAGTTTACATAGGAGCAACCTCTATAAATAGATGCATTAGAGGCCATGGGGCAATTTTTCTATCTTGAATTAGATAATTTTATGCTTTTATTAAAATTATATAGCATTGGGGAGTGTGGTGCCACACATTGATTGAATCATGATAGTTATATCACTATTTAAAACTCTTAATTAATATAGGAAATCATTATTTAGGATTAGATTGACCAATATTATAATTATGTTCCATGTCTTTTGAAATAAAAAATTGAAATCATTCATGAACTCATGAGGAGCCCATTGAATAGTGGTTAGTTGTTCAATCAAGTGGAGGTGGTCACTCTTATATTCAAATTATGTGCATAGGGTAGTCCCTAAGTCATACCAAAAATGGATGGAATTAGGAAGTGGACCTCTATACGATTGTAAGGATTTACCTTTAAATGAGGAGATAAGATGTTTGATTGCAACATTTTCTTTTACTATATTATGAACTAAAAAAATGTTAGCAATGTCTTGTATATGTTCCATGGGAGTGGTATAAATTTTACTAGTAAAATATGAAAGGATTTTTAGAGCTGAGGTGTGTATATCATCATACTGGGCTAATTGAAGTGGATACCTCCATCAAAGGATATGCAATTTTGATTTATTAGGGCCATAATAAGAGGTGTGAAACTACTATGGGTATTTATAGGAGATGAAAATAGATTTGTAGGATCTATACTAGTGTAAGGTACAACTGATCTTGAGTTCTTTTTATATGTAAATGACAGTTCTTGTAAGTCATTTTTCTTACCTTTAGTAGATGATCTTTTTTGTATATTTATCATACATAAACCTAAATTTCTTGAATATGTAAGGTAGTGTAGTCACCAAGTTCTTTTAAAATGTGTATGAGGCTCATACAATGCTTTTTTAGAATAAAACCAATCTGTTAATTATGATATTTGGGTCCCATCAAGTATGCCAAAAACTATTATCACTTAGATTTTGCATCTATATTTATGTAGTTTCATGTTGTGCAATATGTGTTGTAAATTGTGGGAAATCTAAGGACACAATGGGATTACCTCCAAGGTCTAGGACCTTCATAAATTGAGGTGAACCTCTAGACAAGGTTGGATTCTATGCACTAATTTTAGTGCAATTGATATATTACCAATTCACGTTAAGATACTACTTCTTAGTGATCTTGCTCCTAACTAGGGTTTGACTTATGAAGAAAAGAGTTTTAGAAATGAATTTGTAAAACCAGAAATGATGATTTCACCAAACAATTATATTGGAAATTAATGTTTGCTTTGTATGAACATAGTAGAATAATAAATATGCTAAAGTATATTAGAGCACAAAATTATGAAAATATGAAACCAAATGTAATATTTGGCACTTATCATATAAGGAATAATATTCTTTATTTTAATCAAACAAAACTTTTAAAAGGGGCAAGATAATACCATAGATGAATTTTTGTGATTGAAACAAGAATCAAAGCATTCAAAAAATTGAAAAATAGTCATGCATAAACAAAGATAACATAGACAAGGAAGGCAAAACTTCAATTTATTATCATTCTCTAGGCTATAACATGTAGATAAATTATTCAAAATGTAGAATAATTTATTCAATAGCAAAAAATATGAGACGGGCTATGCCATGGTATCCATATTTATAAAAAAATATTCTCTTCAAAGAGAGGTAGTTATAAAAACCCTATGCCTAGTTAAAGAGAAATAAAATCTAGATAACTTCATGCAAATGGTGTGATCTTTATCCTAGAATGGCATTCTTAGTGAGTAAGATGGATAGAATAAGAAACATGTAACTATTGGGCATTTAGAGGCATGTAAAAATACATTGAATTTTCATGTAAAAATCCTCTTTATCTTTAATTTAGTTGTTTTTATCTTTTCCAAGGAATGAGGCACCAAAATGAACCAACACTTAAAATTTTTGAAAGCTTTTAGGTATTTTAGGTTATAACTTACAAAACCTAACTTGTATTTTTTAGTTGAGACTTTTACAAATTTTTAAGTCATTCAAATTTGATAAAATGGAAATTATAACTTACAACATGAGTTTTTGCAAGTTAAACAACTCAAACCTTGTCAAAAAGAAAATTACAATTTACAAGTTTTACTTTTACAAATTTTTAGCCTATCAAAAAGACACTTTAAAATTACAAGTGGCTCTTTTTGAAAAAGTGATAGCAAAATGATAGTTGAAATTTATAAATTTCAACTTTATAATGTTCCTTACAATAAATAAATGTAATATACATAATGTATATTATTGAAAGAGTTAATCTACAACCATAACCTCTAACTTGTCCTTCTTTGCTTGTATCTTCTCAATATAAGCATCAAAGATTTTGAAGATCTTTAGGAGATGATCTTCAACTAGACCAAGTGAATATAGGTTACTTATCTCACATTATACCATTATCTCAGAGAGTTCTATAGATGTAGCCTTGTATACTTCAGAGTCTTTCCCCATCTGATCCAGTGTAGTGTGAAACATGATGAATCGATGGATGTAACTCAAGTTAAATGTTGTATCCCATGTTAATTCTCCCTTAACCACTCCTTTGAACTTATCTTGAGCATCTTGAATTGAAAGGATTTGATCTTGATGATCCAATACTTCACATGACAACCTACTGAGAAAATCCTTCATGTCATAGATTATATCCATAGCTTTATCACATGTAGCCTTAGCCTTATTAATACTCTCAGTGAGTATTCTTATCCTAAAATTGGCTACCCTATGTAATTCCTAATGCTCTACATCATTTTTCAATATCTTCTCTACAATGGGGATAACATTCTCAATCAGGTCAACAACTTAAAATTTTGTGAAGAATAGGTTTAACCTTTCAATCTCTTCCTCGTATTTACTTATTGTCATTTTCAAGGATGCCCTATCATATTTTAGAGTCTCTTAATAGTATATTAATATTTAAATTACTCTATTTCTTTCATGATAAGTTCCTCAACCCAATCTTTCATAGCCCTTCCTATACTTCTAATATCTATTATTGCTTCAAGTGTTATTTTGTTGGGGAACTGAGTAAGAGACTATGTTGGTTGGGTTATGGGCTCAATAAACTTATTTAGTGCAATTGTCAATTATTTAACTTTATTATTTAATTCATATTATATGACCTTGTCACTATCCATCTTATCAAAAAGAGATAATTATTGATTGAAAATCATGTTTCAATCCATCTCTTGTAAGATGACCTAGGTACACTTTGGATATTTTATAATTCCCCACCACTAGATCTTCTTTTTGATTATCTAGTGGAAGAACTATAATTTCTAAATATTTCTCCCATATTGAATCATATAATATTTTGGATATGGTTCTAGGGCCTAACTTTGATCTTTTTAATTCCTTCTAAATGGATAAATTTGTGCCCTAGGAGACACCATTTGTTTTTACTTCTTCCCTACTAATTATACTAGCCAGCTTAGATTGGTATCTTGCAAACCTAACACTGTCAATTCTAAATTTATAGTTGAAGTTGTTGCACTAATGATTATTTTGGTAAGTGTTATATCTATCATTTATATGGCCCTTGAATCCCTTGCTAATGTTTTAACAATCTCTTCCTCATCTTTGGGTTCAACAACCATAGTTTTATCAATGATTTCCTCTATCTCCACTTCCTTAGTAGAGGTTTGTGTTATTATGGAAATGGAAGAAATGGGTATAATGGAAATGCATGTGTCTATCAGGGGTGTGGGAGATAGAAGTCACACAAGTGGGGGAGTAGGATTGGGTAGTCAAAATAGGGTAACCTATGGAATTTTCGAATCTATTGAAGTGAATGAATCAATCAAGGTGGTGAGAAAACTCATAGTTTATGAAATGGGGAAAGTGATAGGAGATGAAAATGAAGTAGTAGTTACCCTAGTGGTTGAGAAGTATAGTGGGATTGTAGTCAAGATGACTAAATCTATAACCATGTAATTTTATGTGGTGTTAGTGATGAATGGAGTGGTGGTGGATATTAGGGATGAGATAGAAGGAATTGTGGAAGAGGGGAATAAAATTCAAGCCTAAGTGTCCAATTATGTTGATTGGATTATTTAAAATGGATTCACTAGCATAGGTCAATTGATGGAAATGAAGGGGATAAGTGTTTGAGGTGATTATGGAGTGTAGATTAGAGGAACAAGTACCATATTTGGTTGAATAAAGAACACAAGGGGATAAATTGTTTATGCTTGAGAATTACTTGTCTTTCGTGGATGTTGGCATTGGTTGATCCATTTATTGTGTTGTTGCCTCTTGGCTACTGGATTGACCTCTTTTAGTCTTTTTTTATTCCTCTTATGTGATATCATTAGACTCTATGTATGTTATGTTTGGGTTCTAATACTGAAACCCTCTATTGTTATTACCATACCTTTTTCTTTCACTTCTCTCAACTTATCACTTATACTCAAGGTTTTCTTGGTAACCTTGACCCCTTTACTCCTTAGCCAATTAATCATCTATTAAGTCTTTAGGGATTGGTGCCATGTTGAAAGTTTTGATTTACTCCAAGGTCATCCTAGAATAATCTCTTAGTCTCACTTCCTCTTCATATTGCATGTCTTCATAGTAATCTTCATAATAGGGGATGTGGGAAGATGTTTTGATCCCTAATATATTGGTAATGTTTCCATTCACATCATAAAATGGCCTTAAATCTAGATCCTTTAAAGTCATTTTAGTCATCTTGGCATCTACACATTTGGGTTTAGATAGGGAAGGGCATGTACACCTTAATATGCTAATGGGGATGTGGATTCTTGAATTATGTTTGCTTGACAACAATTTTTAGTCTCTACAAGCTACCTCACATGTTATATTAGATCCCATTTATCACTTACATACCTTGGAAGGGTGTAAGGACAACCAATAAATCCTTATAATCTGATGTATGAATATGTTTGGAAATAAATGAAATACAATCCAAAATTTATGATCTCAAAATTTACAGAATCAGAGAATCTTCTCTTTTCTAACTCCTTGTCAAAACATAATTGTGATGCACTATATGAAAGAATCATTTACCCTTATTAAATGTTGTCTACTTGCCTCAAAGATGAGGTAAAGGAAATAATTAAAGACCTTGTTGACCTGATTAGATACTATTTTCAACCTTGGGAAATACATTCCATTTAGTAATATGTAAACTAAATATGAAGTCATGTAAAACTTCCCTGTATTCTGGACTTCTACCAATTATTTTTGAATGGAGTCAAAATTTAACTAGGCCTTGTTGATATACTATTTATTTTGGTGGATCACCCAGATGTATTGGTACATCCAATCCTAAAATTTCTTGGCATATGGGTTCCTAGTAACTCTATGTAGGAGTATGACTGTCATCCACTTCCTCTTTGAAGTTTATTCTTGCCAAGGTTTTAGGTAGTCTTATAGATGTGGGTCTATATAATTTTAGCCATTGTTGATATAGTAACATTAGACATGCATTGTTATTATCTTGATGGAATTTCTTAGATGAGTCAAGGGTTATATCAAAATAACTCTCATGCTCTATAATTAGGAACATGATATTGATGAAGTTAGGGTCTAGGTTTAAAATATTTTCTCCCTTGTCATTCACCACCTCCCTCTTCTCTAAATTATCGTGATTTGACAATGTAATTATAAGCTTAGGGATCTACACTGATAGTGGGAAGTATGCTTCTTTGGGTAATCCATACTCATAAATGTTTTGAATATAATCATTCTTGAATTCATCATCTACTCTTATCCATAAATCAGCTAGGTTTGTGTGATCAAGGTCTATGTTTGTGATTTCATTAGTTTTAGAATCCAATATGAGTGTGACACTACATCCCTTAGAGTTTAACTTCATTTATTTTCTAGACATAGGTTCTGGGAAAATTGATGTGGGAAAACTAGTTGCATATTTGGTGGGTTTTGGAGTTACAATTACTGGTAAAAAATGGTTGGGTTTATACTATGTATTTTAAACTAAAAAATTTAGTGGGATTTGGAATTAAAAAATGCACTTGCAAGGTCAAAAAAAGGTTATGATGGTTTTTAGTCTTACTATTTCAAGTAAAATCCCCAATGAGGATTTGGAGTTACTTTTTTAGTGGAGACTCCTAAGGGGTTTTGATCTGATTTTCATAATGAGATTCTCCATGAGATATAGAGTTATTTTTTACAATGAGATTATCCATGGGGTTTGTGTAGAGGATATTGAAGTAATGTTCTTTATTTTTATTTTTTTTTAAAAACCTAACTTTCTCAATCAATATAGGTAAATGTTTGGAAAGAGTTTTGACAAGAATTTAATAATGCAGACTAACCTCTACGAAAATGCAATCAAGTAAAAAGAAAAACTTATATCTCTAACAAGATAGGAATCCTTGCATAATTTTAAAGGAAAGGTATGTTTAGATTGACAGAGATAATGGAACATGTAGGAGGAAATATAGAGGAATACCATTTACAAAGGAGCATAATGGTGGTTGTGGCTTGGTGAGGCATGGCATTAGCAATGTGTGGCTTTATTTCCTTGCGTGCATAGTTCTAAATCTGATTTTTAATGTTAACAATGATTTTTAGAAAACCTAATTTTTTAATATAATCCTTTAATAAATTACAATTAGGTTGGTATTTGGGAAGGCAGTGGGAGAAGTGGGGTTTCATATTCATGGTGCAATTTTGAAAATTTTCAAAATTGTATTTTGCACTCTAACCTCCACTTTCTACCACATAAATTGGTGTAATGGAAGTAAGAAAGTGGAAATTGGGTTTTAATTTTAAAATTTGAAAGTTGAAAATTGTAATTGGAGTTATTGTTTCTATAGGAAGGGTAGTCGACAGAAAGTGGAACTTTGATTACACTTTGTAACTTTTCAAGTTGTAAATTACAACCAGAGTTCTAGTTTATATTGATGTATTAGATAGTGGAAAGTGGGACTTGAGTTGCAATTTGAAACTTTTAAATTTTCAAATTGCAATTAGAGTTGCAATTTCCATTGGTTTAGTGAATGGCATAAAGCAAGGTTCCATTTTCAATTTACAAATTTACAAAGTTATAAATTGAATTTGGAGTTCTAGTCTTCATTGGATGTTAGGTGAGTGGGAAGCAGAGGTTTAATTTTTAATTTTCAAGTTTGGAATTTGCAAATCGCATCTGAATCTCCAATTTTTTTAGGTATGTGAAAAGTGGGAAGTGGAAGTTTGTATGAAATTTTCAAGTTTCCAAGTTTCAAATTGCAACCAAATCTCTAGTTTTTATTGGTTATTAAAAAAAGGGCATCCTAGGTAACACATAATAATTTTTCAAAAAATTAGTGGGTCTCCCTTAGGGTATAAGATATTTTGAGATTTTTGGAATAAAAATATCAATAGTTTTTAAGGAAAATGTGGAATTAAAATGTGAAACTAGTTTTTAACAAAGGTCTTGAACTATCTAAAAGTGAAAAAAACTTGGTCCATGTTTAATACTGAAAATGTTCGAGGTCTTTAGCCAAAGTCATAAAGCTAGTCTTGGAAATAAACTCAATCTAGGCACAAAGCTTGAAATAAACTTAAATCTAGGGAAATTGGTCTAAAAAAAAGAGTGAACTTGGTTGAGGTAAACTTGAAACCTAGGCACAAAGTGAACTTGATCTAAAATAACCTGTAATTGAGAAATAAATGTCTGAAGTTATTCTAGGTAAACCAATTAGAAATCCAATATCACAAACTAAGAAAAAAAAGTAAAACATTAAAGCCCAAATGGTAAGAAAGACTCAAATGTAAAATAGTTATACATTTTTTTATACATGGGAGTGGGTTATGGAATTGGTTTGATAATGCAACTTAACTCTTGAAACAAGGGTCGAAGGTCTATGTAAATGGCATAACCACACTAGTTTTGAAATTAGCACAACATTTTTAGGATGTTTAAAACTTGGTCAATAGTAACTCCAAATTGTGTAGGCAAAATGGTCAGCATAAAAACATTATTTAAAAATAAATGACACAAATGGTTTTTAATATCATTTTGAACAATGTAAATAGTTTAGAATAATTTTGGCAGTTAATAATACTTTGTGCAAGTTGTTGTGTGTAACATGTGTTTTTTTTATTATTTTATTTTGAAAAAGTAATTTTGGGTTCAAAAAATACAATTAAAATAATAATTAGCACCTAATTTCACACTTCTACACTAAAACTGACATAAGGTGTGCATAGTATCTACCAAAGTTTTCACTAATATACCAGTCTTTAAAGGAATTGATTATTAATCAAAAATTAAAGAGTGCATGTATGTAGTGTTTTTTAAGTCCCTCTCTATCTTTCAAGAATTTATTCATGGAAAGGAAATTAGAACACAAAATAAAACTGGTATTTGGTAGGATAATCCATGGCAAGTTGGGTCAATTATTCAAAAAAATTGAATTGGTCTATCTAGATGGTTAACAAGTTCATAAAAACACTTGGGAACAAAATTCACATCTATTAGATCCAAAATATCTAGCTTGTTATGTAAATTTCTTGTCCTTTGCATAAAAAATTCAACTATGTACTTAATGAAGCTTGATGTTTAGACTACCACGTGGACTAGGGACTCATTAGACATGTTATGCTAATCACTTAGCCATTATCCAATCCAATGGTATGCCCAATTTATATGCCACAATAGATAGTGGGGTTGGAATGATGATGGGAGATGAAACCCTACGTCAACACCCATATAAAGAACCTATGAGGAGGTGATGAAATCCTACTCACTAGCTAAATAATAAAATAAAGGAAGAAATATGTCATTTCTGAGTCACCCAAGTCTTTAAGAGTAAGGGTAGAGCATATGCATCATTTTTTTGGGTTTGAATCAACAAAAAAAGTAAAATAATGTGTTTTTATTAACCCAAGTTACCTAAAGGGGACAAGGGGAGATCATACTACAAGGATTTATGAAAATGAAACTAATTTAAGAAATGAAACTGACTAGGTTATTTACAAAAGAAGAACAAAAAATCAAAGTGTTATTAAGATCTCTAAGTCTAATGTGGTTTTTATTTTTAAGGAACCTATTGAAATATGATTGAAGTTTGTCCTTTGATATAACTTTGAAATGATAAAAAGTTTGTTTAAAAAATTATTTTAAGTACCAAAAGATAAGTTATTTGACTTTGTTAGCATGTTATATCTCTCCTTGTTTTTTCAATTCCCTACAAAAAATGTTAGAGTAGTAATTTGTGTTTGTTTAAATTGTCTTAACAAAGAAAAATTTCCAAATATTAAGGTCTTGGGTTTTTGTTCTCAAGATGAATTATTCATTTAGAAGCTAGGGAAAAGTCACCATTTTTCTTACAAAATATAACATAGATATTTTCAAAGTCATCAACTAGTAGGTGTAAAGTCATCGATTACAATTATCAAAATTGTTTTTGCTAAAAAAAATGGAGAAATCATCCAATTCACAATAGACTATTACTTGAAAAAGATGTCATTTTTTCAATTCAAAGTCATTATTTTAAGGTGAAATAATTATTTTCTATCAAATCCACTGATACATAGTATTGAATTCATTGATATCCTCTAAAAACATAGTCATACACATAATGGTAAAAATTAGTGAAGTCATCAATTTCTTGGGTTGAAGTCACCTATTAGTAGCAAACAAAAAACATGGGATTTTTAATGATTTTTTTAAAAACTAAGGTCTAATTTGATTTTTTATTGGCACTAAGGAGGTCCAAAAATTCTCTTATGATGAATATGTGGTGTGATATCCCATCAAATGTGACATTATGCATGAAATAGGAAGCCAAGGGAAAAGATGCATTAGTCACTTGTTAATAGAATCAAACATCAATAACATGCTTAATAAAAAGCAATCCCAAGACTAGATACTAAGGGAGATTGATAATAATAATAAAAATCTAAACAAAACTATAAGGATAAGAGATAAATCCCTTTCACCTTCCTTGTAGCTTCAAACTGATTATTGAAATAGTAGTTGGCTTACTCTACTTGTATCTAAATGGAGTTTTCATCGACACTCTTACCTTATGGGTATCACCTCCCCTTTATCCATAATGGTTTTGGCCTTTGTATGTATTGATATATGAATTTTATCTTATAAATTATACACAATAAATTTAGATAAAATACTTTGTTAGAAGTGAGTGTGAGACCTTGATATAAGTTTCAAACTAACCACAACCCAAGTGTTATAGGGGAATCCTATAAGGACCCCAACATTGTTTCAATTTTGTATTTATGTAGTCCAATTAGTGTCACATATGTGTTATAGTTAATTATAATTCCATATGTGTAGTCTATATGGTTATAAGGTGCATAAATTTTGAATATTGAAATTTCCTACCAACCCCTCTTTTTCAGGAATTTGAATTTTTATTAAGCCTTTGGGAGGAATTTTATTAAATTATGAAGGAGGAAAGATATGATAAAAATGTCTAAGGGGGTGTAAGTACTATATAAGGATCATAAAATTTCATAAGTCTATATTTATGGTTCTACATGACATCTGGTATAAAATCAAGAAAATGTAATGTAATCAAACATACCTCTACATGGGAAAGGTGGCAAGATTTAGTTATTCATCCATTTTGGAATGCCTAGAGTTAGTTTTAGAGGGTAGATGGTGAATCCATTGAAAATATATAAATGGGTATGTAGGTTACAAGTTTTGGTATGAAAATATGATGGATTTATTTGTAACCTTTATTGTTGAATGAAGAGGACATACCTCTATTTGAAGGTCACTATTGTGGAAAATTGTATGTGAGTGTGAATTAAAGAATGAGATTGGAATTGTTTAAAAATGTGATTGGAAGTTATTATGTGTTTTTTTAATTAAATATTTGATAGGAATAGATAATTGAGATATCCGTTTTCTTAGAGGAGGAAACATATACCCCTATTCTTGAAGGGGATAACAAAGACCCTGTTATGGTGTGTTTCATGTTTATGTTTTATATTATTTATTGCTTGATAGATGATTAAATAACATTTGATAAATGATATAGATTTTATTAAATGAGTTATAATGTGTATTAAGGAAATAGTAATAATTAATGATAAATAAATCATGGTATTTAGACTTATGTAATCATAAACCCTATTTGTGTGAGTGTCTTGATTTGCAAACTATGTGTTTCAAATAGTGTGTGTGGAAGATAAAGATAGATATGTTGAAATGTGGATAAATTTTTAGAATGATATTTTAAAATCTCAATGCATTAATATATAATTTGTAATTTCTATTGTGTTTAGACAGACATGCCAAGAGAACTCTATTTTTTATACTATGCATTAACATGATAGACTGAGTTTTAGAATCTTGAAAGGTTAAGAGAAAAATAATAAATTGGTTTAGGATTTAGAACATATTGGTAAGTTTAATTGAATATTTTGAATGATTTTTAATTTTTTTTGTGTATTCAAGAATCTGATGGAATTTTGTAACCCTGACATAGGCCTATAGTTATATTGTTTTCTTGCATAGTCAAGTGTATATTGGTGTAGAAAGTTGTGACAGAGGATTGATAGGTGTAACCCAATGATTGATCAAGATGTGGAGATATATTAAAAATTATAGGAAACCTTAAATAAATTTTTAAATCCATTCTTACATTGTAAAGTGAATATTATTCACTCTTAGCTGTGACAAAGGTCACATAAACCCTAAACTAAGGTTTGGAAGGTTTATGCACTTCTAACCATCAAAATTTAGTGAAATTTGATATATAGTTAGGTGATGATCTTTTATAAGTGATTAAAGTGTTTTAAATTCATGTCATCAAGTATCTATACTGATATTAATGATTGAGTGTCGAAGATTGGGAAAGAAACATAAAGAGACCTAAAAAGAGGAAACATTGAGAAAAATAAGCTAAGAAAAGTAGTTTAAGGGAAGAGTTTGATTATGAAACTTTGGGAATAGAGAGCTGGTGGAAAAAGGGTGTCTACATCAATAGTATATTTACAAATTGGTTAAGGGAAAACTATGTACAACATCAAAAATCCCAAAAACAAGGCTACGAAGACTGAGTGAAAGTTAGCAGAATTGTGAAAAGATGTTTGTTGAATTTTGGAAAGTATTGATATGTGATGGAGAGGTAAATGAGACCATATATAACTTGAACATATTATAATACACCTAATAAATAAATTATATTTATAATATTATATGAAGGAATTAGAGTAAGTAGCCATTGTCAAAGGGAGTGAGTTAACAAACAAGGTTAAGTGAGATCATTTGGTATATGTTCTACATCATTTTGGTATCACATCTAGTGAAAGATTCTAAAAGGATTGTGAAAATATTTGACATCTTTTTTTAAGTGTATAGTGAAGGATAGGGAATCAAGGATAGTGCTTCATGGAGAGAGCTAACAAATAAGATGTAGATTCGGTCATGATAATAACACAGTTGATTCCTCCATTTGTCATGAGGATGTAGGATATTGAATATGTTATCATGGAGAGAGAAAAAATAGAATAAATAGAGAGAGAAGAAAGAGATGATAGGTATAAAGGTTAAGTAATACCATTGCATCCAAGGATGAATGAGAGAGATAATAGAGAGGTGGTTCAAAAAAGACCATAAGAGCATGTAATAGTAGTTTAGGAGGATGGCATGAGACCACAATATACATCAAAATCAAACAATTTTCAAATGGTAGATTGATAAGAGATGAAGGTCTTATCAGACATGGACCAAGATAAAGATTTCAAGGACATTATTGTCATTACCAAAGAGAAGGACATAGGGAAATAGAATGTCCAATGAACATGGGCAAAAGTATACAGTAGTAGAGAGTAAGAGAAGAGAATAAGGAGAGATGGAAAGGAAGAAATGAGTCATTACTCATGAGGATAATACTATTGTAGTAGAGAAATCAAGTCAAAGAACTAGACTAAAGGAGAAGTTTATTCAAGAGGAGATGAAAAGTAAGAGGAGATTTAAATCAAGAGGTAAAGTTTATAATTTAGTGATTAATGGAGGAGTATTAATAATATAGTGTCTTTAGAGATGGTGTATAAATTAGGATTGAATAAAATGCCACATCCAAAACCATATAGGGTTTCATGGGTTTAGAATGGACATCAACTCCTAGTCAGTGAACAAAGTTGGGTTGAATTCAAGATAAGAGGGTATAGAGATGAAGTGTTATGTGACATTATTCCTAGAGATGTGTGTCATTTATTATTAGGGAGACCATGGGAGTTTGATAGACATTCCATACATGATGATAAATTAAACACATACACTATTAATAGTAAATGGAAACATTAATATACTACTCCCATTGAAGGGTGAAGAAGAAAGAAGAGATGAGAGAATAATGATGATGAAATGTTGGAGTAAATCCATGAAGAGTTTGGGTTTGAACAAAGAAAAAAATTAAGAAAAGAAGGTAATTTGTCTTGAGTTTGTTGATATGAGGAGTTTTGAGTCCACAAAGGTGGACATGAGAGATAAATCTCAATAATTTAAGGTGGAGCAAGTAGTCATCAAAGAAAAGAAGGCATAGCACCTAAAAGAGTGCTCAAGCATGAAGATAGACAAACCAATCATGGTAACCAAGCTTATGTGAAAGGGGATAGAATAATAGTGGAATAAATTATAGATAAGATGGATGAACAATGGTTTGGGATGAACACCAAACAACTGAAGAGGTTGGATATTGAAATGTACAAGTAGATAGCCAAAGAAGTAGTGGTAGATGAACTTACATGTTTGAAAGAGAGTAATGAACAAGAAGATGTTAATGAGATGGTAAATATGTAGTTGGCTCATGAACAAGGTAACCATGAAAGAGTGACTAATAAATGAAATGAGATAATGAAAGATAGAATGCAACCCTGGCATATGTAGGAGAGACAAAGAAATCATAATGGTGATAACCAACAAATAAGAACTTACATAAGTATGAGGCATGCAAGAATACTGCCCATGTTATGCATAAATTGGAATGGGTATCACAAGAAGTATATAGGAGAGAAGATTGTATACTTACAATAGTTGTTGAAAGTGGAAATAAGGAGAAGGAAAATCAATTTGAGGAGAAAAAAGAGTGGAATACATATGTAATACAAGAAGAAGATAGCAACATAAATGTTTTGCTTACTAATTTTATTTCATGTGAAAGAATGCCATTAAAGGAGATGAAGAAAAGAAGGCCTAAATATGGATCCCAAGAGAATGTTCACCTCTATGAGAGGAAAGTAGAAGTAGACACTCTATATAAGGAGGTTTATTATAGGTATATCACAACATATACCAAGAGGATCAACAAACACCTATGGAAAAACATTTACAGCTTGGTAGTATCAAGCAAGGGCATCCTATAAGGACCCCAAGATTGTTTAAATTTTGTATTTAGATACTTTAATAAGTGTCACATAGTTTTTTTTAGGTTATTAAGATTCCATATGTGTAGCCTAGATGGTTGTAAGGTGCATAAAATATGAATATTAGAATTTCCTTCCAAAACCTCCTTTTGAGGAATTTGAATTTTGTTAATCCTTTAAGAGGACTTTTATGAAACTATGAAGTAGGCAAGATATGATAAACATGTCTAAGGGGGTTTAGAGACTATGGAAGGATCATAAAAGTTTGTAAGTATATAGTTATGGTTCTAAATGACATATGATACAAAATAAAGAAAATGTAATGTAATCAAATATACCTCTACATTAGAAAGTGGCAACATTCAATTATGCATCTATTTTAGAATGCTTAGAGTCAGTTTTAGAGGGTAGATGGTGAATCCATTTGAAATACATGAATGGGAAGGTAATATACAAGTCTTGGTATGAATATATGATGGATGTTTTTGTAAAATTTGTTATGAAATCAAGAATATAGAACCTTTTTTGAAGGTCATTATTATTGTGGCAAATTTTATGTGATTTGTGAATGAAAGAGTGAGATTAAACTTGTTTATAAATGTCATTGAAAGTTATTACATGTTTTTTTTTGATTCAATATTAGATAGGAATAGAGAAGTGAGATATTCTTATTATTAGAGGAGGAAAGATATACCCATGTTCTTGAAGGGGATAACAAAGACCCTATTATGATGTGTTTCATGTTTATGTTCCAAACTATTTATTGCTTGGAAGATGATCAAATAACATTTGATAAATTACATAGATGTTATTAAATTATTTTGAATGTGTATTAGGGAAATAGTGATAAGGAATGATAAATAAATCATTGGTATTTATACTTTTGTAATCACAAACCTTGTTTGTGTGAGTTTCTTAATTTGCAAACTATGTGTTTAAAAGATTTTGTTTGGAAGGTAAAGATAGATACGTTAAAACATAGATAAATTTGTATAATGATATTTGAAAAACTCCATGCATCAATATATAATTTTTAATTATTATTTTGTTTAGATATATGTGCCAAGAGAACTCTCTTTTCTATACTATGTATTGGCATGATAGAATGAGTTTTGGAATCTTGAAAGGATAAAAGCAAAACAATATATTGGAAAAGGATTTATAACATATTGGTGAGTGTAATTGATTATTTTTAATTATTTTTAACCCTTTTTTATTAAATAATGTGGTGAAATTTTGTAATCTTAACACAAGCCTATGGTTATATTGTTTTCTTGCACAATCAAGTGCATATTGGTGTAGAAAGTTATGACAGAGGATTGATAGGAGGAACCTAATGATTGATCAAGGTATGGAGATATATTAAATACCATAATAAAACTTAAATAAATTTTTAAATGCATTATTATGTTTTCAAGTGAATATTATTCACTCTCGGCTGTGATAGAGGTCACATAAACCCTAAAGTAGGGTTTGAAAGGTTTACGCACTTTTAACCATCAAAATATAGTGAAATTTGATACATAATTAGGTGATGATATGTGATAAGTTATTAAAGTTTTTTAAGTCATTTAATAAATTATCCATACTAATTTAATGATTGAGTGTCTAAGATTTGAAAATAAACCTAAAGAGACCTAACAAGAGGAAATAATGAGCAAAAAAAGCTAAGAAAAGTAGCTTAAGGGAAGAGTTTGATTAAGAAACTTTAGGAATATTAATTTTGTGGAAAAAGGGTATCTTCACCAATAATGTTTTTACAAATTGGTGAAGGTATAATTCTTTACAACATCAAAAATCCCAAAAATAGGGCTACAAGGATTAAGTGAAAGTCGGCAGAATTGTAAAAGGATGTTAGTTGAGTTTTGGAAAGTATTGATATGTGATGGAGAGGTCAATGAGAACATATAAAATTTTAATAATCATATTATAAGCCACCTAAAAAAAAAATGATATTTGGAATCTTGTATGAAATAATTAGACTAAAAATCCATTATCAAAGGGGGTGAGTTAACAAAAAAGGTTAAGTGAGATAACTTGGTGTATGCTCTACATCACCATGTGTGTTTAGGTTTAAGATAACCTTGGGCTAGACTTGGGAGTATAAATTTAATAAATAATTTTCTTAATTACATATTTATGGAGGTATGGCTCAACATTTCTAATTTTAAAGACATTTTATGTTGATATCGTATAATTCTTGACTTTGAGGATGATGATGTCATCATCACTTCATTTCCATTTTATATTTGTTGAATTTTGATTTTTGGAAATTAAAAATTAACTAATTCAACATGGATTATTTAAATAAGAGTTTAATTTTAATTTATTATTTAATTAATTATGCTTAGGCTATTGGTCATTTCAAGAATTGGATTAAGTGTCCTACTTAATTAGTCAAAATTATCAATTTTCTAGGCCACAACCTAATTAAGGATGAATACACAATAAGTTATCATTGTGTATAGGTTAATACCCCAAATAGGCATTATTTGATGCAATTCCAGGAACTTACATCTAATGTGCATATAATTTTGGATGTTTAGTGATTCCTAGGCTTAATTTGTATAGTTTAGTAGAAATCAATCTGAAATCTATTTTATACACAAATCTGGCTAAAAAGAGTGTCTACACATCCTCCCCTACCAACTAAATCTAGAAAAAACTACACAAAAACATTAAGGAGGTGATATTACATCACTATAAATAAAGGTTGAAAATGTCTCAAGTGATCTTACACCTTTTGATGATAAATAATTCTTTGATTAGTCCTTTCAAATATTCCAAAAATACCAAAAACATTCAAAAATCTAAAAATATTAAATGTTTCCATGTTTTATTAGCTCCTTGGCATCTATGGTGTTGGTTCCATGTTGGTAGATATAATATCATTTGTTTTTATATATACACATATGTTTCATGCATCTTTTGAGTGTGCTTTAGGGATACACAAGCACATGATATATGCACATATGGATGTTGGACCTTATCTCTACTCATGTCATTAGTATGTTAGGGGAATAATTTTAACTTGATCATGATACACCCAAGTTAAATTATTATATGATAATTTTCCATTATAATTTTTGATATTTTGTACTTATGCATGCCTTTATCCATGCTTATTTATTTCATAGTGTACTTGATATGTTGTGTAATAAACATTTTTTGCTAACACATATCCAAGGACTAGTATCATATGTATATGTTGGTTGTTTATGATTCTATGATTTAAATTTTTTAAATTATTTGAGTGTGTTATTTTATTACTATTATATTTCATTTTATTACTTGTTCAAGAATTTTAAAATTCTCCATTGCTTTCAGCACTCATGCTTTTCTTTGCCTATTTTGACATTTGAACATGAAATATATTTTTGTATGTGGAAATTTGAATATGTCATTCTATGATTTGTAGACATTTGAATAATTCATGTCCCTTAAATTGTGAAACATTTGAACATTATCCTCGTATGAATTATCCTTATACCATTTCCTCTTGTTTTTATTTTTAGCACTCTTGTGTGTCTGCGTGATTGTGTGTTGAGATTGTACTATTATTATATAGATGTTTCAATGATTCAAATCATGCATCTTAGTAATTGATGTGATCAAATAATAAATACCTCAATGCTATATCTACATATTCATGTTACTCCTATATGTTACATGATCCATACATATATTATATAATTATCTTATCCTTTTGAGATAAGGCAACTACTAGTTTCTACTTTCCCTCACCTCAAATTGGGGTATATCAGTGGGGGCATGTCATAGAGGAATGACTTCCACATTTTGATATTTTTAGATTAAATTGGGATCATGTTATATAAAACATGTTCTCCACACTTACACAATTCTCAGATTCTCCAAGTTTAGTAAGGGCATATCATGGGATCATGTCTTACACAATTGAAAAATATCGATTTGGCAAAATTTCATAGTCAAATGATTTAGATACAAATTTTTGGTAGCATTATTTATATTTGAACCATTATCATACCAAGGTTTCATTTTGATACATATATTAGGTGCATACACCATGCAAAGGGCACCTAAAATTATAAAATCAAATCAACTTTCAGATTTCAAATACTAATATGGACTATTATCATACCTAAGATGCAATTTCATGGACTTTATTGAAGCAACCTACTATAGTAGTTGGTTGACCATTTTTCAAGGTTGAGATGATTAAATCACTCAATATTACAAATTTTATTAATACAGTGATTATATCATCCACCCTCACCAAATATATAGTGTGATTTGATTGGATCACTCACACTCACCAGGTTATAAGTATGATTGGGTTACATGATTGAGATAAGCTCATTGGTCGTGTAACAACTCACTTTTTTCTAAGGTTTTGGCCATGGTTCCCTCCAATATCTATATATATGTATACACTTTTAGGTTTCCACATTATACTAATCTCACCTCCAAGGCTTCATAAGGAAGCACCTCTTCAAATCAAATTTCTAAAAGAAAAGATGGTTTCATCTATACATTTGTGTACTCCTACACTTACTCTCTTTACTTTTCAAGAATTTCAAATTCTTTCAATTCTAGATTATATGCACTACTTATACATTATAATGTGCTTTTGGTTGTAGTTTAGTCACCAGTAAAGCACTCCCAAGTACACTTTTAATTCATTTAAACTACCAATTTAATTACTATATTAAGGGGGGGGGAATGTAGACACTACATATGAATTATATAGCTCCTTATTTTTGTACACTTTGTAGATAAATATCATGGTTATATTATTCAATTATAAAAACTCCTTGCTATCGAAAGCCTTACATTCATTATCTTTTATTCCTTATCTCTTATTTTGACCACTATTATTTTTTTGGCCAAGACTTCTATAGTTGAAAAATGATATAAAATTGATAATTATCATTCTCTAATAATTTTGGATGTGTACTTATTTTTTATCTTCCTGAATACTTGCATCCCAAATAGACACTTATGTCAATGCAAGTGTCATTTTTCAAACTAAGTGTCTAGTGCCTAAAATTAATCCGTTTTACAAATAAAATACATCTTAAAGGTTGACCTAAGTGATTAAGTGTGAGATATTTTAAAATTTTATTGGTATATATACAATATCAACCTTCATTCATTCTCTACCTAGAAAATACCTAGAAAATACCAAGAATGCACAGGGAAACTTACCAAGAGAACTCAATCAAACATTTAAGTGAGAAAATTCACCCTATTCATCCTCATTTCCATATTAGACATAAGATAAGTATCCCCATAGGTTTGAGGTACTAAATGATCATCCCATGATCCATATTTCCTAAATTATAAGCTAGGTCACTTTATGTACTTGATTATCACACATTACAACCTTATGAACACATAATACAACATATAGAGGATAACTAAACCAGTCTAAATGCCTATTTAGAGTATTGGATATGTAGGTAGTTACCATTAATAGATGGTTCTTTAGATCATATTGACACCATGTTCCCACTAACCTATTTTTACCATAGTCACTCCAAGGGCGAGGAAGCTAAGTTTGATCAATTGACAAAGAACAACAATCTATGTGCACAATCTGAATACATTAGAAAAAAGGTGAAAGAAAACCAAAAGGATTTATGTGGTTGCATCTATATCTAGTCACTCTTTTTTAATGGAAACCTATATAAAACCTAAACACTAATGTTGATACAACCATCTATATCCATTGCAAGAGTCTGAGGCTACATAATGCAAAATTCTATAATTTGATAGCTATTCCAAAATATTGATCCAGTCCACTTCCATCTTATTTCAGTTGATATCTGAATATGCATAGTAACCCAATCAAGTAATATATTTTTTAATTTATTTCAATCTCAATAAATAATTATAATTTTTATTTTTGGCATATATTAGTATTATGAATTCATAATATTGTTCATATAAGTTTAAAAATTAATTGGAATCCTATAGATCTATTTATCACCCTTATGAAAATTCATTTATATATTCTTAAACCTATTTACCCTTTTACCAACCAAATTTATGGTTGAACATTTTATATTTGGACATTTGAATATGGCATTCCTTTGAGTGTGTGGTAATTGTATATGCCCCTAGTTTTTAGTCTACTTAGACCCCTTTTGTGGGATATTGAGTAATCTTGTGTGTGTTCTTGATTTTCTATTGATCTTTACTGTTATGTTTTAGAAATTTCCATGATATATATCATGCATCTTATTGATTTTTTCTATCACATACTATGTTATTCGTTGATATATCTTCTATTACATGTTACTCTTATATGTTATAGATTCATACACATATTATAAAGTTATCTTATCATTTTGAGGTATGGTAACTATATGTAATAAATTAATAAAGATATACAAGGTATATTACTTATTAAAGCCAAGATTGGATAAGGTAATCAACTAAAATATATGTTGATTCTTTTTATACTAGGAACATGACCAAATTGGATCTAATAAACCTAAGGGAGTACATATGGCACACTAGTAAAGAAGAGGGTTATAGAGCCTCTAGGAAAATAATATCTTTTAATAGCCCTAGCTAGGTCTGAGGCTACATAATGCAAAATTCTATAATTTGATAGCTATTCCAAAATATTGATCCAGTCCACTTCCATCTTATTTCAGTTGATATCTAAATATGCATAGTAACCCAATCAAGTAATATATTTTTTAATTTATTTCAATCTCAATAAATAATTATAATTTTTATTTTTGGCATATATTAGTATTATAAATTCATAATATTGTTCATATAAGTTTAAAAATTAATTGGAATCCTATAGATCTATTTATCACCCTTATGAAAATTCATTTATATATTCTTAAACCTATTTACCCTTTTACCAACCAAATTTATGGTTGAACATTTTATATTTGGAAATTTGAATATGGCATTCCTTTGAGTGTGTGGTAATTGTATATGCCCCTAGTTTTTAGTCTACTTAGACCCCTTTTGTGGGATATTGAGTAATCTTGTGTGTGTTCTTGATTTTCTATTGATCTTTACTGTTATGTTTTAGAAATTTCCATGATATATATCATGCATCTTATTGATTTTTTCTATCACATACTATGTTATTCGTTGATATATCTTCTATTACATGTTACTCTTATATGTTATAGATTCATACACATATTATAAAGTTATCTTATCATTTTGAGGTATGGTAACTATATGTAATAAATTAATAAAGATATACAAGGTATATTACTTATTAAAGCCAAGATTGGATAAGGTAATCAACTAAAATATATGTTGATTCTTTTTATACTAGGAATATGACCAAATTGGATCTAATAAACCTAAGGGAGTACATATGACACACTAGTAAAGAAGAGGGTTACAGAGCCTCTAGGAAAATAATATCTTTTAATAGCCCTAGCTAGGTATTCTAATGCATAAAATTAAATATAATCTTGTGTTATCAAATATTATAACATAGAGGGGGATGGTTTAAAATAAACAAAATAAAAAAAGGGATTATGGTAGGAAAATGGGGGCCAATATCAACTAAGATGGAAGATGAAAAGAAAATAAAACATTATAACTATACTAAGTTTAAGTATATAGGTAATCTAATAAAGTATTTTTATATTCATAACCTATTACTTTGTGAAATATTTAACTATAAAATGAAATATAAAAAGTTAGAGATACTTACCTTTGAGTAACTTGTCGAGTCTCAATATCCCATTGGCCAATGGTGCTTTACAAGAGATTATTATGGATTTGAAAGGATCACAATATATAAATAATATCTAGGCTAAAATTATCATAATTTTCATCCAATAATTCCCACATGACAAGTTATCTTCCCTCTAATGAAAACCCTAATAAATGGATCCTTAAAATGTAGATCTAGTAGAATTATGAGTCGTAATAATGTGAAAAATGAATTTTCCTCTATTATAAAGAAGTGAAGGTCATATTTATAGAAATGGATAAGTATTGAACCTTCCATAATTTTATCTAAAAAGGTCATCCATGATGACCTTATTTAGTAAAATTTTTTGTTAGGCCTCGAACTAAGTTGACCAACTTGACTTAGTTCTATAATATATGTTATGATGTTCACAATAAGGTCAATTGAAGAAAATTAGTAGGTAATATGGGAGATTATTTAGTTAGGTGATATTTTAAATGGATAATTGATAAATATTTAAATAAATAGGGTTTATTTTCTTGGGGAGTTATATAAGTGGGATTTATAATGGGTTTATGTATGATAGAGTTAACCAATCTGCCCACTCCTTTCCTAATGTACCCTTTAAGTCATGCACTTAGGGAGATTGAAAATTGATAGATTCCTACAAGAGAGAAAACATTAGTAAATGATAAAGTTTAAAAATATTGTGTGTATACATATGCCCCACTTGAATCTCATCATGTGTCATGTGAGTGTAATATGGGATGGTGCTTTGAGAAAGAATAGAGAAACACACTAATTGAGCTAGTGAAATGCATAAATTTAAATGATAGTAAGAAAATTTTGAAAATAATTGAAAGTACCATATACATATATTGACTTACCTTTATATTTTAATGGTTTTCTATTGTATTTAAATTCTTTATTTTTGAGGTAAAATTAACTGATTTGGATAAACCCTAAGGATACAAGGCTAAAGAAAAAAAAAGTACTCACAAGAAAATAAAAGTAAATGAAAAATTTAATATCTAAATGAGTCAATTAGAAAATTAACAAGATAAGATGATAAAGTCTAAGTCAAGAAAATAATACCGATTAAAATTAATAAAATGTGAGTAAATCAATAAAATAAAAATCCGAGTCTACTAAATGATTAAAAGACTCAACAAATGCATCCTAAGTAAGAAAATTAAATAATATAGATCAAACCAAAGACACATGAGACTAAAATAATGGTATTGGGAATGGAGAAAAGAAATGAGATAGATGTATGAATCACTTATGTTTGTGGGCTTTTAGGGTTTCCTCCTATTTTAACACTACCAATATGTTTGACCTAGGTGGGGATTATTTCTATTGTGATAGTGCATTTACTACACTGAGTCAAGCTTACCATCCACCCTTTGGGAAGTTTATCACCTTAACTATATTAAATGGACATCACCAACCATTATGCATCATTTTATGTAGGTATCATTGATTGTAACCAAAGAATCCATATCCCTAAAACAAGATCAAAAATTTGCCTTGAGGGTCTACCACAAGGTATTGATTTTAAATCCAATGATTTTCTACCTGATGTGGTTCTTGATTTCTTAAAGTTTAATAAAATCTATAATTATTTTGAAAATTTTACCATTATTTCTTATTTTATGGGTTAAGTTCATTTTGAGAGCCTTTTAAAATAATGGGTTCACAACCATTGGCAAGGACATGGGGCAAAACTATAGGGAGTACAAAACCTCACTATGGGTTTCTTCCTATTTCATTTTGCAAAACCTAAACATTGGAAAGATTTTGTTAACCATGGTCCATGGTTTATTCACAACACTCTAATTATATTTTACCATTAGACCTGATATTTTCAATTATCAAAATAGGCTAAACTTAAAATCCCAGTATGGGTAAAATTTATAGGCTTATCTCTTCCTCTACATAATATTGTTAACTAGCTTATCAATCCTCTGAGCTAATTCATCTACCATGATCAACCAATTTTTTATGAAACTCAACCTTATAGAAGAGTTTATGTCAAAATAGACCTCATCAAATATATCAAAGAGTCCATTGATATTAAATTGGTAAATAATTGATTCTCTCAGTGTGTGATCTATATTCACCTCTCGAACACTTATTTTTAGTACCAGGATTTAGACCACATGATTAGAGAATTTCCTCTAATGGTACCCACTCCTTCAGTCCCTTAAAACAAAAATGGGTCTAAGGTAAAACTCCAACCCTCTGATGGATGGACCACAATTTCTAATAGGAAAAATAATGCTACATATAGCAATGTTAGACCCCATCCAATTGTATAGTAGCCCTCAAGGGGATAAGATCATCATCCCCTATCAGTAAACCCCCCATGTTATCATAAGTTAAATCCTCACCTCCCATCTCATAGTCTCCTCATGTGGTCACCCATTTTTTATCTTCCCCATATCCTACTATTATGGTTCCTTTGTCACAACCCCATTTATGGGTGAATGATTAAAATTTAGATAAGGGGATTATAAACCTCAATCATAAGGATATTATCCATCACTCACATATTATTTATCCCTATCTAGATGAGGATTATGTGTCAAACAAAAGGTAACCCTTCAATCTTGGAGAATTTGATATTTTGAGCTTAAATTACAATCAATTTCCATCCCTCTCTAACCTCTCTAATGGAAATGATATGAATTTGGACACTTACCAATGATATTTTATTCTTAGAATGTTAGAGGACTTGTTAATCCAACTCATAAGTATATAGTCATAAATAATTGCCATCACTTTTCTCAAATGAATGTTTTATGCATGAAATAAGTCAAAATTTCTAAATTTTTTATTCAAGTTGCATCTCACACTATCTAGCCTATAGCCCTTTATCAAGCCACCTATCATGATTCTAGCCATGGGGGAGTTACCACCTTGATAACACTTGATCTATCTCAAAATATCATTTCCTAGAGTTTTACCCCACCCACTATGTGGTCTAGACTCTTTTTGAATTTTATAATCACATCATTGGTCTTGTCAACTTGTACACCTCTAATTATATTATGGAAACAACTGATATAGATATGGTTAGTTGATTTCATTATAGATGTACATTGGATTATTTATGGTGAATTCAACATGATTAAATCTATGAAATATAAAGAAGGTTACCTTCCCATGAGATGGTGTGTAGGATAATGGGATTACTAATTTTACATGCAAAATAAACTTATAATCTTAGACCCAAACCATCATAGAAGGAGAGATTCAAATTCTTCATGGTTCACATGGAAAAAATCCATAAAGGAGAAGATAAAGTCTTCAAACATCTTGATCATACCCTACTTGTTGAGTAAGATATTTTCTTCTTTATTCTTATTTATGGTCAGCCTATGTCTATGATTCTAGACTCTTTCTTATCCAACCATCATCCCATTTGTTTTTTCATAGAATGGACCTATCCTTAGGTTAAACCCAATGGTTTGCAATTTTACCTCAACATATCCCATCTCATTCATGAGTGGACTATTAAATATATAATCAAGATTTAGAACCTAGCTCTCAAACCCATAAGGGACACTACTTGGAGTGAATGCTAGTATGATGTTATAGCCGAAACCAAGTCCTTCCTCTGGGTCTATGGAAAATAAGTAGTTTTCTTCAAGAAACACATTCATTATGTTATAAAATATGAATACCTTAGAGTTTCATAGGAACTAAAAGTTGTGCCTTTAAACCCTAATTTATATACTCAGATTACCATGTAAAGACATAAACCCCATGTTGTAGAGGCTTATAAGGCCACAAGAGATCTAATATAATCAAGGATTCATTGGTTGAAGGTAGGATACAAAGTGACATATGAATGTTTTGTTCTCATTTAGTCAATATAAGTTGTTGACAAAATTAAAACCATTGTAAGTGCTTTAGATAGGCTTACCAGACTACTTGATATCCTACAAGACTTTATGCATCACTACCATGGTGTTTTTCTAGCACAGCCATCATCTTATTCACATGAAGTTTTTCTCTCTCAATGTCTTATTGTGGTCCCTTATAAAGTCTTAGAATCATAGAGAGTTTCTTATGATAGAAATTTTAGTATCAATGACCTTGAGGAAGTTATTATATATATGGCCACTAATAAATACCTAAGCATTGATGGATTTATCGATGAATTTTATCAAACCCTATGGGACATAATTAGACCTGATATTCATATAATTTATTATAAATCTATAATAACCACCTATTTAGGTCATCTCATTAATCAGGGCAACATTAAATCCATTCCCAAGGCAAGGGACCCTAAGGTGATTAACAACTAGAGAGACATCACTTTGATCAATGTTACCTACAAAATTATAGCTAAATCATTATATCTTAGAATCAAACACTTAATTCCCTTAATTATGCAAAGTGATTAAACTAGTTTCATTCAACATAGCTATATTATGGATAATTTTATTGTCATATGAGAAGGTATGGAATGGGCTAGAATATCTAACTATAAGGTGTTGTTCATAAAGATTGATTTTTATAAAGCCTATGATCAGATCAGTGGACTTTTATCATAGATATGATATAGGATATAGGGTTTGGTCCCAAGTTTATTCACACTATCAATATGTTGTTTCAAGATGTTGGGGCCTATATCACCATTAATTGATCTAAATATCAACATTTTGAGCTCCATTGATCTATCAGATAGGGTTATCCCCTCATATGCTTTATGTTTTTGTTAGGATTTAATATTTATAACATTATTAATTGTTTGTATAATTTATATTATCAAGGATAATATAATTGTGTTCATAATAAAAACTCATATTATGATTTTTTTAATATATTATAGTTTATGTTATATTTTGTTGTTAAACAAAAATCATGTAAATAGGTTTGGAGGTTTTATAGGGAGACAAAAATTAGGGGAGAAGTTATAGGAAATACATTTACTATAAATATGTGTAATTTCCTAAATGTTTGATATAGAGTGAAGTAATTTTGTGTTGAAATAAAATATTATATTTTCTATACTCATGTCTCTATGCATGAATTAATTATGGGTATTGGCTAATCCAATTCTCAATAGTGGTATAAGAGCAACATTGATATTTATAGTAGAAGAATAGGAAATTATAAAGGGTAGTCATTCAAGCCTTCACCCCTAAGGATGCATCAAGTATAGGTTTGTGGGTTGGCTCTATAATATTTATTATAGTAAACAAATGGTTTGATTTTTTGCTCTTACACGTCATCATTATATTAGTATCTATCATTTAGCCATATACATTTCTATCTATCATATTTGATCATGCCCCAGATGTTAGAAACATTGTATTTCTAAAAATTGTGTGCAATATAGATTTTTTGGAATCCATTCTAAGTTATTTGTCTCTATCCAAAATATCTTGCCACCTCCCATTGATTCATGATAGGTTCAAGCTCTGTGGTATTATTATAAGTGATTGATTTTTTTCTTGATGAATTAACATCAAACCCAACAACTGCACAAGCAATTTGAAGACACTATCATTCTATGAAATTAACTTGATTACATCATGTTTACTATCCACATCAATATCTACATTATAGTCTAGGTCTTCCCATGTGTAATTATGTAAATCTATCTTTGAAATTCAAAAGGTCTAAATAAAAAAAATCTATTGTTCCATGCCCACTCAAGCCTATATATAATCAAAAAATCATCTTCCAACAACAAGGTACAAAGCCACATGATCCATGAAATAACTATCACATGTCATATCCTCTAAGTTTTTTTTTCTCAAGCTCTCTTTCATCTACCATAGAGATTTTAGAGCAACATAGCATCAAACCAGGTCAAAAATCAATCTAAGGTTAATGGTCATTTTGTATTTTCATATGAGTCTTTATTAGGTGTTGTTAAAGTTTTAAATTGGTTAAACATTATTAAATGTTTAGTTTTATTTATTTTTGGTATTATGTTTTAAAATATTTTTTTAAAATTTTATGTTTATTATTTTTGTTATTAGTGTCTTAAAAAACTTTAGGTATGTCAATTTTTAGGTCATCAAAAGTTAAGTTTTTTAGAATTAAAATTTGTTTTACATTAAAAATATTCAATCATTAGGTTTTTGGTCATTTATGTTAAAACTTCAATAGTGTCACTTTAAATATAGTTAATTATTAAGAGTTAGTCAGTCATTAAATTTTATTATTTTGTTATATAGATGCATTATCTCTTGTACACAACATCCACATTGTGGGAGGGGGTATTTACCTTAAAAAAATTGTGTACCTGAGCTATATCAACATACCAACTAATCAAGTAATATCTACTAGAGGCTAGAGGATACATGGAGGAAGGAGGTATTTTAGTGACCTCTCATTAGTCACTAATGACAATGCCATATACAACTTTGGTGACTTAGTATGGTGTGTTATTTTTAGTGTGGTGTGTTTTTCATTTCCACCATGTGTTAATAAGAAAAAAAACACATTCCTATTCACATGTATTTTTTTTAGTGTGTTGGTTTTTAAATAAATCCCTTTGTAGATATTTGAGAAAAATTCATGTTTTTAAAAAACTCATTTTTGGGGAGCAAGAGAAGATTTCAAGGTAAACTAGAGGATGGTTATCTTGTTAGTACCAAGCTTGTGGATCCTAGAGATTCAAAATTTAGGCACCCAAGGAGGAAGGGAAAGTCCCATAGGAACCCAAATAGGAAGGGATTAGTCTCATATAATTCATCTCACCACTACGCATTCATGAGGGTAAAGAGATAATCTATGGAGTTTGTACTTGGTCTAGTCAGTGCTTTCAACAGATGGTTAAATATTTTAGGAATTTGATTTTATCCCCATGTTCACATTAATGGGGTGAATGTTAGGATTTAATATCTGTAACATTATTAATTGTGTGTATAATTTATATTATTAAGGATAATATAAATATTTTTATAATAACAACTCATATTATGAGTTGTTTAATATATTATAGTTTGTGTGAGATTTGGTTATTAAACCAAACTCATGTAAATAGGTTTGGAGGTTTTATAGGAAGAGAGAAATTAGGGGAGGAATTATATGAAATACATTTCCTATAAATATGTGTAATATCCCTGATGTTTGATATAGAGTGAAAAAATATTGTGTTGAAATAAAATTGCAGATTATTAGTACTCACATCTCTATGCATGAATTAATTCAGAGTATTGGCTCCTCTAATTCCCAACAATTTTTTCTATTGAAAGATTTAGTTATCTATTAGCTAGTTATTCTTCTAAGGGTCCTATTGACCAAATTTTGACTTTAAGTAAAAATTGATCACCCCTTCTAGGTTGAAACCTCATAGGGTTGTCAAAATATTTTCATGGTCTTAAATGGTCCTAAAGAGTTCCATATGGTCATATTTGTCCTTGTATAACATTGTCTAAAGTTTGGTCTTATTCTCACTTTTCTAGTCCTATGGGTCATTTATAAGGTCTTATTTTTCTCAAACATGGTAAAATGTTTAGTATTTTTAATATCATTATAAAAATTTATTGAGGTGTCATTAATATCACAATATAATTCACTAACCTTATATTTGACTCGCATATGAAAAAATCACATTTTGGCCACCTTTTGTTCTATTTGAAAGATTTGGACACACCATTCAAAGAATAAAACATTTTAATAAAATTTCTAACATAAATAATGTTAGAAATGGGTTGGATAATGTTTAGGTATAGTCAGATACTAACAGAATCTATAATTCAACATGTCAACTAAGCAAAAATATAGTTTACAAGCACTTGTATATCCTTTCAAGATCATATTTTAATTGGAATTGGTTTTTATGTGTCCTTTGGGATCCTCAAATCATTTTCTAGATTTAGACCAATTTTCAAGTTGAATTGACACTTCAGACACTCTTTCTCCTCCATCACTACCTTCATAAGCTCAAGAAAGCAAATTTGAATTAAATTGTATGGATATGAGAGAGAGAGAGAGAGAGAGAGAGAGAGAGAGAGAGAGAGAGAGAGAGAGAGAGAGAGAGAGAGAGAGAGAGAGAGAGAGAGAGAGAGAGAGAGAGAAATTTGTCCATTGTTAGGGGTCTTAGTATGATTGAAATTAGTTACATTATTATTTTTATTTATGACCTCTTATTTATGAATAATTACTAAATGTGATAAAAAGTCACTATGGCCTATCCATTCGAGAGGGGTATATTCTTGCATCTATTTCTCCACTTCCAAATTATATGGAGAATAATGGGTTTGATTGATGATTATATTGGTCAAGGATATTTTTTTTTGGTGGTTTCATCAGTGAACTCATCTTTATGAATCACCTTCACTTGGAGGAAAAGTGTCTTGATGTACAGGTTCTTTTAGTGGATCATATTACAAGTTTATATTTTTTCTTCATAATGGTCTTTTTTAGAGGTTATAAGTGCTTCACCACTCATGTAATATCCATAAAATTCATGGATTTCATGTGATTTTTTATGAAATGTGTATTTTTGTCTATATTATCCAAGTGCTTACTCTTTGGAAACATTGTCAAGGTTTAGACAGTCCACTACATGCTTGATTGCCATTTTGGCTCAAATACTAGTGGTATATCATATTATAAGATTTTTATATCATATTTCACTTCTATAACCATGAGAAAAATAATATGGTAGTCTAATGCACCCTATAATGAGAATACACAAGTGTTTATTTAATATACAATCTTGTATAGACTATAGAAGTAGATGGGAGATGCTTAGAGTCATGGGGAACACTTGGTACATATATTATTGCATTGATTTGGATTAAAATTCCCCACTACCATCATCAAATTTGTTCAAACTAACTCCATTCTATAATTTATAATACATAGACCCTACATATAAGATGATTACACCTATAGGTTTGTACAAATTGTAGGGTGAGTTTAAGTTTATAGGAAACATTTTCAAAAGGCCTATAAGCTCTATGAGACCTTTAATGAGTGATAAGGATGTGTGAAGTGGTTTGAAATGTTTGAAAAATTTAATAACTCAAGAGGATATCTCTTGTATCCCTAAATAATTAAGTAGATCCCTACAATCCCTAGACCCGTAGGTCCTCTTTATGAATCAAAAGTTCAATTTATCTCTAATGAGGTAGTCTTAAATATGAGACTTAACTTTAATACAAATAGATGAGGATAAAGTAAAAAAATTAAAGAGTAGCTAGGTCACTCACAAGTTAGATAAGGGTCTGACTAAACTAAGATTCTTAAGACACTCCTATAGGTAGGGTTTGTAATGAAAAAATAAAATTAAAAGATTGAAGTTATATATAGATTGAGAGAGTGATAAAATGAATGTTTTTAACCACTAACAAGATAAACTCTATTAAATACCAATGGCACTATAAGTTATTTCATGTTGATAGTCAGATACTCAAAAATCTCAAGAGAACACCCCCTACAGCCAATCTCAATGGATGAAGATAGAAAATGAATGGAATTTTTTATTTTTAAGTTTTATATGCCTCTTGAGATATTAAGGGATGAACTAAACTTAGGTCTAATCATTATATAGGTAACTATCATCACCTATGGGACTACTTAGAGGATTAGTTCATTTTCAAGATGAAGAAAGTAGATTAGTGTTTAAAAGATGTTTAGGGAATAATTAGGACTTAAAACAAGTTCATGAACCATTGGGAAGTGGTGTGTGGAAGTGAGTTCCTAAGAATAAAGAATGCAGTCAAGTATCATAATAGGCACTTATAGGTGATTAATGAAACAAAATGGTCTCAAGCCTAAAAGGAAGGGTAGAGATGTTTGAGAGGCTCTAAGGTCTACCTTAGTTATACAAGAATATAATATATCAATATAAGAACCAAATTTATCATGATGAGATTAGTCAAGTTTAACTTTCAAGACCTATACATAGTCAAAAGATAAACCATAGATCTACCTACTTATGAGTGTTTTTACTTGATTTGAGAAGAGTAGGTCTTGTTAAAGGTATAAAATAATTAAAATTCATTTATAAATGGTGTCATATTACAAAAAACATCTCATTCAAAACCATAACCTTATATCAAGGGTACAAAGTTCAAAACCCTATTTAAGCTTAATAGGTCTAGTACCATACATAAACTATAAAGTACAGTCATGCCTAAGAAAATGGATTATGGAAGGTAAGGTAATGGTTTTAAGGTGATTTGGAGTTAAATAATATATTTAAAAATATACCAAATCCATAATAATCTTCTATATTTCACAAATGTGCTAGGACAAGACTATCACACAAGGTACAATTACCTAGTTGGACACACATAGGCATATCCAACTAATCATAAGAAAGATTAATGTTTTGATGAATCTATAGGCATGGTCACACTTTTATAATTTATATATAATATGTTTATAAGTGTCTTAATATTCTAATAGTCACTCCAAATTCACATAGGCATCATATATACCCATTATTTTATCTCAGACCTTGCTCACTTCATTGGTAAGATGCAGTCTTTAGACCAAGGGGTTTATTTAAACCTAAATCACAAAAAAGGTATGCCAAACCCCATGAAGATACCTTGAGGTAACACATATACATTAATATTATCTAATTATACACTCTTAGGCTTCACAATCTTTTTATTTCAATCAAAATGCCCTTGAGGGATAGTAAGGAGGTGATAAGATTTAAACCCTAAGCCTAGTACACCAGATGCATATAGAGGAGTTTTATTCAATTATAAATAATATATAACCATGATTAATATTTTTTTGGATTTTTATAAACCTCTCCCATTAGTTAGATTAATTTTTAAGTCCCAAAACCTAATTTAGACCTATCTCAAGCTCAAGAACACTAGGTCTGCTAGCCAAGGAGCAACTTTACACAATCCTACCATCTCTCACACTTTGTTTCATAAGATAATCCTTTTTTAACAGGTGGGGGGGTCATTCAATAACTTTTTATAAGTTTAATGAGGTTAATTGGTGATTTATTCTTTATGAATAATTGTTAAGACCCCAAACAGGTCTTAAACCTTCCTAAAACTTTGGTAGTGACTAGGAAAAATAAAAGGACCTATAATGAACATATGATGCCATAATTTTATCATGAAACCTCTTGTATTTATTTCATGACTCTAATTAGGTTATCCACATGTACTCTTTCCATACTTATATTTGTATGAACTATAATAAATGTTTTATTTTTCATTATTAGTATTTTTAGGTGTTTTGATCAAGGGAGAACTTACCAATAATTTAATTATGTAATTTGGGATGTGTCATAACTATTAAAATAAAAATATTCATAATATTTTTTTTAGGTGATAAAATAAGTGTCATTTTCCAAGGCAGTTGCAAATAGGTCTAAATGAGACTAGGTGGCTAGGTCATTCATGGTTTACATATTTACATAGGGTCTCAAGACCCCAAAATTAACATGGAAGTTTATGATAGACTATGAAAATTTAATCACATTATTTTGGGTTATTTCACACATATGGGAGAGTTTTTGAGGAATGAAATAGGATTTTTGGTAAGGAAGCCTAATTCAAAAGACAAAGGCAGAAAAAATGAACTTCCACTTAGAATTTGAAGATGAAATTTGACATGGAGATGTAAGGACATACTAGGTCCTATAATATTCCATAAATTTTTAAATACCCTTTTGTAAATTCTCCTATATAATGAGGTTTAAATGTTTTAGGGATACAAGGAAAAAAAGCCTAATGAGGATTTCAAGAGCAAAATGATTTCTTGATATTTGTTCCAAGAATCAAAATGGTTTATTTTAGGCATTATAAATTATTTTAGGACCATTCATGAATATAATATGATTTGAATAATATTAAATTGATTTTTATGCCACTTGGACCAATCTAGATGTCGTGAAAGAAGAGTTTCAAGACACCTATGCACATAAATGATGAAATGTTAAACCAAATGACTTTCTTAAGGCATGGCAGTGATAAAATTGATAGACTATATATATATATATATATATATATGATAGGGTATAGATTATAATTGATAAGCAAAGAATAGAAATGAACACAGATCAATTGACACAATATGCATTTATTTTCTATGAGAAAACCTCAAAGAGGTAAGAAAACCCACCAATGATGATTATTCAATCTATTGAGAAAACAAGACCCAATACAACATATTATTCCTCTTCTCACTTATTCTATCAAATATCATTCACAAGTTTTATAGGTTGAATATGATAAAATAATTAATATTCAAATAGTTTTACAATAGGATTAAAACCTTACTATGAAATACCAAGGGAGGTAACCATTATAAAAATAATAGGTCCATCTATCCTAATAAAAAAATTTAATTAAAATTTTGCAATAATTAACTAATTATAACTATTTTATATATTATCACAAGGTTTCCACCTCATGGTAATAAACAATATATTATTATTTATTTAACTAATACCAATGGTAAGGGTCAATTACTCCTAATTAAAATTAAATGTTCTAAAAATCCCTCTTAATGTTAAGTGGGGATAAATGTCATAGTCAACTAAAAAAAGGAGTTATACCATGTACACAATTGAAGGATTTAAAAACCTTCATCATGTCAAACATCACATTTTGAAACAAAAGTAATTATAATCCATGAACTACTCAAAATTAAGTTTAGGATAGCATGATCACGATACTACATCTCATAGTTTATCTTGAATAATCATTGAAGCATATTTGGAGCATTTTATAACATAAGGACCTCCATTACAAAGTATGTTTTTTTGTATTGGGTACGAAAGTATAACTTTCACATGAAGTTTACAATGCTTTACAATTGAGAATAAGTATAGAGAAGAAGAAGAAACACGTGGCCCTTAGGAAGTGTTGTTATCATTCACATTCCCCCTCAATAGAAACTTTAATAAGCCTAACATTGCATGAAAGTGATAGAACTTGGTAACACCAAGCAGTTTTGTGAAGATATTTCTGACTTGTTTATCCTAGGATAAAACTACATATTAATATCACCATTGAGGATTTTCTCTTAGATAAAATATGCATGAAATTCAATATACTTAAATTATTGGTGTTGTTCGCCTACACAAAACTTAAACACATATCCAAAAATAGATTCAGGATAACATAATATGGTTACCATCATAATAACCACATACATAAAAATATGACATATATTTTTCTATGGTAAAACACATTTTAAAAAAAATCATGTCATATTTTAGGCAAACAAGTTCACTAATTTGATTACAAAGTTAGTGAAAACATACATTATTATATGCAATTAATTATTAGTCATCTCTAATATTGATAATATGAGCATCCCCAACTATCATGCGATGCACATATTATATTTTTTTAATAATTTGATACTAATTTTAACCAAACATTAGATATCCTATTATAAATAAATCATTTTATCATTTGATTTTTATCAAAAAACTTTTCAATTTTAATATGTTTCAACAAAATATTGAGGTATAACCTCTCATATATCAAATATGGATAATTTTAACATGAAATTCCATAATCCAATCAAAAAAATATGAGACTAAAATAAATAAGTTTAGATATGCATGAATATAATGCTTAGTAAGGTAAATGATGAATATCTAATAACATAAACTCTATTTACACTTTGTATTTCATAACATGTCTTATTATCAAACAAAGCATATAAGGATGCTAGCATAAACAATCAAATGAGATTATCCAATCAATTGAAACACAATGGATCCAAACTCATTGAACATGATATTTTTACCAAATGCAATAACTAAATATGATAATTTTGTCAAATTAAGCATGATATTATGCATATAATGCATTTCCTATGCTATATCATATGAGTTAAAAATGATCAATATTTTCTTTGCCTTATAATATAATATAAATATAACTATTACAATATTTTTGTAATAAATATTTTTTAAGAGTAAAACTAAATCGTTTTACTAACAAATATAATGTAGATGAGACACTATCAATATAGTTAGTATTTCTAAAGTAAAAATAATTTTATCAAAGAAAATGAAATGATATGAGCATATATGTAATTTTGATGTATAAAAATACAAATATTAAGAAAATATTCTTATTCATAATATGCACATTAATATTCATGGACTCAACCCATAAGAACTAGGAGAAACATTTATGAAATGCAACATTGTTCTGGCCATCTCAATAATGGTGCAATTTTTATTTTTAGTAATACCATTTTAATGAGGGAATAGGGAGATGCTAATTACCTTTAAATACTAAAAAAAAAATCAAAAGTAATAACACTCTTTACTAACATATTCAACACCATTATCAATTATTAATCTCTTAATAAAAAAAATTAGATGCATTTTCAACACTAATTTTAAATTACTTGAATTTAGCCAACACATCATATTTATTTTTAATGAAAAAAAATCAGCTCATTCTAGTGTAATCATCAATAAAAGTAATATAATAAAAAGAACCATTAAGAGATTCAACTTCAATATGTCTTACAACATCACTATTAATCAATTCTAAAGAATGTGATGAATTCACATTATGATTCCTGTGAAAGGGGTTAGTATGTTGCTTACCACATAAGCAACCCTTGAAAGTTTCATGATGAGAGGGGATATAAGGAAGTAAAAAAATTAATATTATTCATAGACATATTATGTAAACTTATAAAATTAATATGTCTTAATATTTCATATCATAAATGAGATTCATTATTATTATGTGATGAATGTAAACATTTAGAGGAAGGAGAAAAAATATATAAACCATTATTTTGAATACCTTTAACAATAAAGAAACTAGATTTAATTCTAATGTACCAACTATATTTAAGAAATGTTACAATGAAATTATCATTCGTAAGTTGAGAACAAAAAATCAAATTATTTTTAAGCTTACGTACAAAGAAAACATCATCAATAAAAACATTTGAAAACTTTGCTTTTTCATATTTAGTTTCTTATAAAAATGAATTATCTCCTAAGTAAATTATTTCATAGATATCTCTAAAATTTTAGAAAATATTAGATAAACATGTCATATAGTGTGATGCACTGCTATCTAAGATCCACTCATTTTCATTCAAATCAAATGAAGTAGCATATATATAAACATATAAAGAAATAACATTTGAATCTTGATTTTTATTCTGATTAGGGTATTTATTTTTTTATTTATTTTGATCATATTTCTTCCCTTTTCTATTTTTAAAATTTTTATTTTTATTTCAATCATTATTTTTATAACAAATTTCCCTCCTATGACCAAATTTACCATACAAATTGTAATTTCTATTAAACATAAGTTTATGATTCTTATTACCACATTTTTTATTCTTATATTTTAATTTAATAGAATTAGGGTTAAATTTATATTTTTTATTGTTATCAGAAACATTATTTAATGTGATAAGTTCCTAAGTGGCATTCTCTTTATAATCAAAATTTGTCATAACTTTCTCTTCTTGAATCAGGAGAGCAGACAAGGTGGTAGGGTCAAGAATATCTTGCTCAAATTGATACTTATAATTCAAAATTGAAATAAAATTTATTATATTTTCATGAATATTTAATTAAATGATAAAATTAAGTAATTTATCTTGAATCAAATTAAAATTACATCCATCTAATCAAGCTTTAATGTTTTTAAATTTACTAAAAAAATTCACAACTTTCTCATCACCTTTCATAGGTGTAGTTAGTAATTCAAGGATTAAATTAATAATTTTTTAGAGATGATTGCCATTATGCATAGATTCAAAGAGTTTTTAATCATCTCAAAGATACTATTGAGAATTTATGTTGAGAAAGAATTAATACTTAACACTCTGCAAGATAATAGACATAGCTTTCTATGATTTTTATTGAAATGCATTGGTAAGTTTAGTAGTCACATATCATCCAAAAAGGGATTTATCAGGCTGGAATGAAAAAATTACACAACTTTAAGGCTATAAATTTGTATTTAACATTAATTTTACATAAATTATAGTTATTTTCATTAAGCATTTAAGATTTATCTAATGAAAAATGAGGCAAAGCCATAGCTTCTCTTTAAACAAGACAGCAAACAAATGCTTAAAATGAAACATTTTAGTGTGAATTCTAACTTAATTTGATATTAAAACAAATTTAAAAGTGCAAAACATATAATAATTTTTCAATTTAATGCTTCATAAATTAAAAAATTATGACAAGAATGGGACAAAACAAGGTGTCGCAAGCGTCACAAAAATACACTAATTTAAGAATAATTTTAATAAAATAATATTTTAATGAGTTTTTATACTAATTTTTTAAATTAGATTAAATTAATAATGCAAATATACTAAATTACACACTTTATATGTCAAATAATGCAAAAATTTGGTTTAGAATTACACAAAACTAGGTGTTAAAAGAATCACACTCATAATGACCACCTAGACACGATTATTAAAAAGGTTATAAAAATAAATAGTATGAAGTTTTTAAAACAAAAAATGGACCATATATATGTGTCTATAATATTCCAAAACCTAGGGATTGATTGGTTACATGACTATGTTTAACATAATATTCACTAGGTTGAAAGTTGAAACAAGTTTGACATGTCAAGTAGGATTTCAGATGCATGAAACATTGACACAAACCAAAAGATAGAATTAAATTATATATATATATATATATATATATCTGTGTGTGTGTGTGTGTGTGTGTGTGTGTATGTATGTATGTATGTATGTATTTATGTATGTATGTATGTTTATATATATATATATATATATATATATATATATATATATGTATATATACATATATATATAAACATACTATACATACATATATATATATATATATATTAATATATATATATATATAATATATATATATATATATATATATATATATATATATATGTATGTATATGTATGTATATGTATTTATGTATGTATGTATCTATATATATATATATATATATATATATATGACCAAGTCAAAAAATATTTTTTAGGGGTTTTTGAGCTTGACACCTCCTTAGTTGTAAGTTTTTAAAAAAGCTACTACCACCAACCCTTCTAGAAACTTTTTTTTAAAAATTGCATGCACATTTTTATATTTATTATTTTTATCTATTTTTTTAATAATAAAAAAATATATAAATATAAATTAATACGTGCATGTAATTTTAAAAAAAGTAAAATGAAATTAAAGTTTTTAACATTTAGATGAAAAATATAATTTAGAGGTGGGTGCCTTTTCAAGTTGCATACAAATTTTACTTTTAATAAATCAATTATTTTTTAAATAATTAATAAAAATATGTAAAAAAATACTTAGATACCTATATCAAGCTCAAGGTATAAGTATTGCATTGCAATAGTAGTAGTGGAATTCATAGAAGCTTTTTCAGACAATTAAAAGCCTTGAAACTTTATCAATCCTCCTAAAAACTTGAGTTAAAGCATATTGAACCCTAAAAACAAAGTTTTTGATAGATAATTCACTATTTTGAATTTATTTAGGCTAAACTATGGCACCATAGGTAAAAAAAAAAATTATTGGTCCTTGAGGAAGCCTTCAGAAGCTCTATAGATGCTTCTAAGAAGCTTATATATAAGATATAACCTCTTCCAACAATAATCATGATAAAAAAGAAATGAAAGCTTCTTAGGGCTCTAAATAAAATTTGTATAGCAATATGATTTGAGATCAAGGCATTAATGGCACATAACTATCCTCAATAACCTTAATTTTTTTCTTAGATCCTTTGGGTTAAATGGCCATAGAAGTGCTCAGACTTTGAATAATAAATTTTTTTAATACATTAAAATATCAATTATTGACATGTTATTCAACATAGTATTCTTTCCAATCATATACATCCATCAAGATCTAGAACCATGATAAAATTGATATATATATAGACACAGGATAGCATCTAGAGTATAATTGACAAGCAAAACATAGAAATAAAACACATATCAAATGACATAGTAAGCAGTTATTTGTTGTGAGAAAACTTCAAAGAGGTAAAAAAATCACTAATGATGATTATTCAAATTATTGATAAACCAAGACCCAATACAACATATTCTTCCTATTCTCATTTCTTCTATAAAATATCCTTCGTAAGTTTTTATAGGTTGAACATGATAAAATAATTCATATTCGAATAATTTCACAATAGGGGTAAAAAAACTATTTATAGTGAAATACCAAGGGAGTTGACCATTATAAAAATAATAGGTCCATAAATATTGATAAAAATAATTTAATTAAAATTTGGTAATAATTAATAATTATAACTCTATTATTTATTATCATGAGGTTTCCACCTCATGGCAATAGATAATATATTATTAGTTATTTAATTAATACCAAGGCTAAGGGTCAATTAATCCAACTTAGAATTAAATGTTATAATAGTTATGTGTCTAATTAGTTGTCTTGTATTAGTTCATGGTGAATTCATGATGGATAATTCCATTTGTCATTCTTACGTAAAGAAGGGAAGTTTTCAAGAAGCTAGTCAAGGTGTCAAGCCAAGTTGTAACCCCTACACCACTTGGAAGGTTAAAACATATTTAGGAGTGAGGACACATGGCTTTGGAAGTATTTTTGTAATATCTCATAACTCTATTTCTTATTGTAACTAACATGGACACTTGCCAATCTTATTCTACTATGACCCTTTCTCTTCACACTTCTCTCTATAAGAAGCCACTTATGGCTTTGGAATCAAACCCACATATAGCATGGAGAAGACCTACTAGTTTGAGTACTATTTTTTGCCTTTGAATAAGAGATTTAAATTTGATTTTGAGTTCTCAACTTCTTTTATAAGTGTGTGAAGTAGTGCATAGTTGAATGGCAAGTGATAACCATCCATCCGTGTGTTTACCTTACTCTTTCATGTTTTATGCAAGTATTTTGCTCTCTAACAAGTCACACAAAGTGTATTTAGTGTTATTATGTGCCTCTAAGTGTGAATAAGATTAATAGTGTATAAAATCAGGCCTCTTATTCATCCACCTTAAGAAATTTCTTTGCATCTTAACCATCATGTTGAAATACTTATTCTAGAGAAACTTTGGATGTTGAGATTAGTTTTGTGAATCACATTTCATATTATAAGTTCATGGTAGTCTTCTCAAGATTAATTGGTGTATAACCTCAATAATTTATTTTTATTTCATGTTCTCTCTATCCTTTTTCACCTCAATATGTTAGTATTATAGGTTATGAGGTTATCTATACATATCAAGCGGAGCTCCCCCTTCAATCTAGAGGTTTACCCCTACAATAGGCAACCCATAGGTCTAAGATTAATTCCCATTTTTCTACTCAAATTGGTGTGAGATTGAACTACCTTCCCATGGTGAAAAATTGAGTGACAATAGTTGTAGCATACCTAAAGGGATAACCGTTTCAGTCACCTCATGTGAAGGTTAAATGTTAGTCTTGAAAATATAAAAATTGAAAAAAGTGTTCCCTACTCAGCATTTTACAACTCCACTAAAGATATAACATTTAGTTTCAAACCAATTTATTATTTCTTTTGTTTATGTTTCATGTTCTTTCCTAGTTCAACTCCTAGTAGAGGTTTTCATCCTATATATCCACTCCCTCATCCTAAACTTCCTCTTAAAGTTCAGTAACCCTGAACCTATCTTGACATTGAAGAGTGTGAAGAGCAAGAGAGTGAAGAAGAGTTTGAAGGAAACATGGATAGCCAACATGCTTTCCCCACTTCCAATACTAAAAAATCAAATAAACCCTACAACTTATGATAATATTCCTCTCAATGCCACCAAGATTATTTCTTATTTTAATGGGGAAGGTCCTATCACCCTAAGTGAACATATTACAAACATATATAACTTCTAAAATTTCTATAATATCACTAAGATTAACATACAAATCAGATTTGATTTCCATGTCTCTTAAGGGAAAATCCCTTGATTGGTGTAGAACCTTTCCAAGAGGATGAATTATTACATGGGAGTAAATTTGGGGAGTTATTGACTCAAAGGTTTTAAGATAAGAGTGATCATACACCACCAATTCATTAATTTAATATCATCCAAAGAGGGCCTAAATATTACATGCATGATTTAAATGAAAATTTCCAAAGGAAATGGAATAGGCTTCCACCTCCCATGAGACCCCCTACAATTTTTGTTTTTCCAACTTACCTTATAGATATTGGGACTGATATAGTTATAATTTTATAATCCATGGGAGGGTACACCGTACCTAATTCCTATGATGTGTTTATTAGAGCTAAGAATAATTTGATTCAAGCTGGTAAGCTCTCTCCAAAAGTCTCAATACTTAACATGCATACTACCCCCTCCAAGTCTCACTCTATTTCTAAATCTAAGAAACAAGTCTAAAGTTTTCTCCAAATAAATTAGATGATGCCATTGATAAATAAGCAAAGTATAAGACATTAGAAACTTCAACTAGGAAATCAAATTAATAATTTGGAGCTCACCAAAATCTCTACTATGATCCTACAGAAGCAAACAAGTTTACACCTCTACATAATGGTCAAGGGAGGGGATAAGGTCAACCTAATTTTGATAGGCCACCTAATGTCTATGATCCAAATTCTACTCCCCACCATAAGAGCCATGGTTCCAATCCATAGTAACCAAGTTCAAGGAGAAGAATGGCCAAATTCTTGGGGGGTAACCTTAAGGAAAGTAAATTAATGATAATAAGGGTTAAGGTCAATATTTGGTTTCTCAAGGAGGGGATACTCCTCACTTAACAGCAAAATATGATGGCTCTATGAAAGTAGAATCAAATGGAGAATATATTAATCAAGGAGAAAGCCTTATGAACTTCCAAGTGGAGGATAAATTTGTCCTAAATCAAATCACCTCAGTTGCATCCACCACAAGGTCAAATAGGAGATATTTAGGAGATGTTCAATATTTGGATACAACTCCAAACAAGACCCCTTCAAGGCAACGAGGTATGAATTCAAATTTGGTATCCTCTACAAGTCATGCACCTCTTCAAAATCAAAATTTGGGAAGGGGTGGTCCAACCTTCATTACCTCAAGTTCAATGTAATTAATTTCCTCTAAGGATATATTAAAAGGTTAGTGTCTCTCCTTTTAATATCATTGACTCTTTGAATAACATAAAGACAAGCATATCCCTTTGGGAAGTACTCCACATGCCTGGTCAAAAGGATTTACTCCAAGAGCAGTTATCCCAACTCCATATTAGTCCCAAACCATACAAAAAATATTAGTGTAGCCATCAAAAATGCACCTAATCATATTTTTGAACCTTCCACCAAGTCTAAAAATCCCCCACCTTTCTATATTACCCTCATTATGGGAGACAAAATAGTCCATAATTATATTGTGTATAGTGGGCAAGCATTTCAGTTATGCCTAAACTAGTTGCAAATAAGTTGGGCTTGAAGTATTAAATGTTTAACAAAGGAGCACTACAGATTTATGGAACACAAAAAAATTCAATAGGTCTCATCAAAGGTTTGAAATTATTCTTTCATTATTGACCAATTTTTCCAATTCCAAAAGACATAATGGTGGTAGATCTTCCTACACACTTTGCCATTTGCTTATCAAGAGACTTCACTACAAAAATAGGAGGGTGTGTTTATACCAAATAGTTTTTCTTGGATTTTAGGATAAGGTATGGAGCTAAGTGACTATAAAATCTAAACCATTGGCCAAGTTCTACATTAAACCATATGTAGAAACTAGTTCTAATCTAAAATTTACTATCAATGAGTAAGAAGAGCATGTCATAGATGATGGAACATCTTCTAAATTGAAGGTATTTATGATCTCTTCCTAATTGAATATGGTGTTGAGACATATGAGTATTATCCATATGCTTTTCATTGAAGAAAAATTCCTTGGCACATACATTATTCATGATGAAGGTGATGAATGTTCTAAGGTAAGTCCTTTACGATCCTCTTCAACAAGTTATAGAAAGTAATTATCTTTACATAGATAATAATGATGATTTTCAAAGGTGTAATAGAATATGGTATGAAGATAATGCATTTATGCCTGCTCAAAATTAAGAAGTTTATGATTTTGACAATCATGAATAAAATGATGATCTATAGTCGTAGTTTCATGCCATATTACAAGAGTTTGAACAATTAAGTAAGGCATCTCCTCCTAAAAAGAAACATTTTATTTATAGTAAGGTAATTTGTGGACCTAATGGGCTTAAAGAATAATTCTAAATCATTTTTAAGGAAGATTCAATCTTAAAGTAATGAAATCAAGCTAAGGTAGAAGTTTTTGTGGTTGAGGAGAAGCCTAGGACTCAATCTAATATTAGGTCACTTACAAACATGTTTGGCTAAAAAGAAGGCAAGTTGAGAGATCTAGACATCAAGAACATCATGGTCTAGATGAAGGTGAAGCTAAGAAATTTTTAATGACTACCTGAGAAGTAATTTGAAAAGCATCAAATGAGCATGAAGGAGATCAAGAAAGTTTCACTATCAATTATACCTCAAGAGGATACATGAGGACCATTCAAAGGAGTTTCAAGTGATTCACTTGTAGCTAGTAGAGGTCCCATGAGTTGTAAGTTATTTGATCAACTTTACAAGCCAATTTTATTTTACAAACATCCATCATATGATGACCTGTTCTCATGGATCAATTGTGACTCAATTAATATTCTTTTTTATCCTAGTTGAAGTAAATAGGAAGTGTTTCATCACCTAAAACATGTTTTGAGGTCTATACATAGTAAGTAGGTGTGTTGTTTTGAGTTTTATTGTGTGGTTTGTCCTAAATTCCTTAAGTATAATGTTTATTTTGTATTTTTGCATGTGTGGTGAGTTTTAAATCATTATAAGGCATATCAATTTTATATTGTATCATAAGAGTGACTCCATTTCCCAATGGGAAGGACAAGGCTACTGGTCAATAAGTATTGCAAGAATGTTACCCTTATGAATCACCAAAATGTTGACCAAATTTTGACTTCAAATAAAAATTTGTCACCCCTTATAGGTTGAAACCTTATAGTGTTGTGAAAATATTTTCATGGTCTTACTATGGTCTTAAATGGTCCTAAATAGTTCTATATGGTCATATTTGTCATTGTCTAGCATTGTCCAAATTTTGGTCTTATTTCACTTGTCTAGTCTTATGGGTTAATTTCAAGGTCTTGTTATCATCAAATATGCTCAAAGATTTAGTATGGTCTAAGTTTATTATAAAAGGTTATTGAGGTGTCATTAATATCAAAATATCATCCAC